>JAWVWS010001149.1:0-25000 GCA_033807775.1 Saussurea involucrata
TATTTGGATCTTTTCGATTTTGAGGAAAATCGGCCTGAGGAAGCAGTTATGGGTCTTTCAAACTGTTTACTCTTACACTCAGAAGCAAAATGACCCTTTTTACCACAGTTAAAACATTCCTCATTAGATTTATCCAAAGGAGAGTGTTTGGAGAGAGAAGAGGATGAATTTCTATCAAACTTAGATTTTCCAGAAGAGAGATGAGATTTGGATTTAGAGTACCCATCCAACATGGCCATTTCATCAGATAATTTATCAACTGAAGTTTCCTCACATTCATCCTTAGCATCACTAAGATATGCTTCTGAATGATCATTGGGATCTTCTTGACTATCATGGTCAGAATCAGATGGGTAGGTGATTTTTGGAAAACACTTAGTCTTTTTGGAAGAGTCACTCAGGAGAGCTAGAGAAGAGTTCTTTATAAACCTTTGCAGTTTCGTCTGCTCATAGTTGAAAAGAGTACCATAAAGAACAGTAAGAGGCATATGATCAAGATCCTTGGTTGTCTTTATACAAGTACAGATATTTTCCCAAAAATCGGGAAGACAGTCCATAAATTTGCACAGGACTTCCTCATTGTCATACACTCTACCTAACAGCTTTAAGTCATTAAGAAGACTGTTAAAGCGATTATAGTAGTTGGAGAGAGATTCTCCTTTCTCATAAGAAAAGAGTTCATATTTTCTAACAAAACCAATTTTTCTGCTCTTTTTAACTTCATTTGTACCTTCGTACAAAACACACAGAGTGGACCACATCTCTTTGGCAGTAGAGAGATTTACCAGAGAGTGGTACACTTCATCAGGAAGAGAGAGAGCAATGATAGTTCTAACTTTAGAATCAAGAGACACAAGTCGTTTTTCCTCATCAGTATATTTCTTAGGATTTTTAAGAATGTAACGACCAGTAGCAGCAGATTTTTCTTCATCAGACGAATCATCAGAATCACCTTTTTCCATGGTTTCTTTACCCGGCCTCTGCGTTTCATAGCGAGCCCAAACTCTGGGGATAAAGGGTCCCTCTTGGAGAATGGTTGGATATCTAGTATCCACTCCTTCCATGAACAGCATCATGCGGCTTTTCCACAAAGAGAAGTTGTTGGGATTGAACTTAGGAGGTTTTGAAATAGAGCCGTTTTCAGAGAAGTTATTTTGAAAAGAGTTTTCAACAGTAGAAGAAGAAGAGGCAGCCATCGCAGATCAAGCTTATGGAATTAAACTTTCTGCTCTGATACCACTTGTTAGTCCCAGATGGCTATAACAAGTATTGTAGAAGGGGGGGGGGGTTGAATACAATACTCAAAATTTTCACAATTTTAATTCTTTTTATTGAAAATCTTTCAACAAGAATTACACATAGAAAACTTAAGACTGTTGCGGAAAAGAACAGATAAACTATTCTAACAATCTTACACAAAGTATACAACAAAATAACTAAGAACACTTAGAACAAAGCTATAAAGTTTTTCAAGCAAACTGGAAATTCTTGCACTTAGAGAATTCTTCCAGTTTGCGTAGAATATCAAGAGCTCACAGTAATCTTCAAAGTCTCTCAAGATGTGTATCTTTCTGTATGGAGAGCTCTTCCTTTTATAGTGACAAGGAGTGTGCAAGCATTGAATGCTTGGGACACTTGTCATCTTCACACTTGCTGAGGATGTTGACTTCTGGAAAGTTGTGAAGTCCTTGTCACCTTTTACAAGGTACAGTCAGAAGAGCTCATGCATGAGAAAAGAGCTTTGCATGGAAATGGATAATAAGACAGAAGGTCACTTTATCCATGTAGAAAATATCTTCTCAATTTGTCTTCTTATGTCTCTCATTTTTGTCTTCTTTTGCTTCTTAAAATCTCTTTCAACAAATGCACCACCGAAGAAAGGTTGTAAGATTTCTTCCAAGACAAAATGAATTTGCTTCTCATTTTGTCTTATTATGTCTCTCACTTTTGTCTCCTTTTGCTTCTCAGATTTTCTTTCAAGAAAAGCACCACCGATGGAAACTTGGGATATGTGACACATCTTTGGAGAAAACATCTTTGAAGCTTCTTTGAGGTCCCACCGAAATGTCATTTGGGATATGTGACACATCTTTGAGATATGTGACATCATCTTTGAGATATATGACATCATCTTTGGGAAAAGCTTCTTTGAGACTTGGCCGAAATAGAGAGAAGTTTCGGTGGAGATACCACCGAAATTGTGAGAACAATTTCGGTGAACAATGACTTGTATGTTTGAGAAAAGATCTTTCACTTCCACAATGAGAGAATCTTTAATCTTGACTTTGGTTGATCTTTGACTTCACCAAACATTTGATATCTTGTACAAGCCATTACAAAGAACCATGCATCCAAAATTTCTCTAAGTATAAAATGTTTTTCAAAGTATAAAAGGAGATCATGAGGTCATCTTCAAATCTTGATGACCCAACACAAACAATGCCATAACTTTATATACGACATACAAGCTTTTCGTTTTATGTCATTAAAAATGTTGCGTCCTCCCCCTGGCATGTAAGGCTTAAGACTTTATCTCGCCGCCACGGCACGCCTCACGCTATTTTAATCCTTGATTTTTTTAACCTCGTCTTATTTCTCATTTAATTATCATGAACTATTTTACTTGAAATAAAACATAAATCCAATTACACAATAATATACAACATATTTGATAACATCATAAAAATATTAATATTTTACTTTATATATATATGTATATCAATACCTAAGTTTATATAATTATACATACATAATATTTATATATAATTTCGTAACGGGTAATTGATAATGAAAAACGGTTTATCCATACCCTATCGACTAAAATTTCGAGTAAACGAGTGATGGATACAAATTTTTTTAATCAAACCCTTGTCCAAAGGTTCGAAACATATCGGATAACGGATTTACCTTTACCCATTGTTAGGCCTATTAGAAAGAGATCAAATATGTTATAAAAATGAAAAAAATAGGAAGAGATTAAATCTATTATAAAAATGCAAGAAGACAGAGGTAAAAAATTCGTTATTAAAAAGAAAATAAATGGATGAGAAAGGTTAACGGACAAAATTACCCCTCACTAATGACACTCTAATTGACAGAGTGTTTAGTATGGACCATATCTGTTATAAAACTCAAAACAACACGAATGTTTTCACATTTTTAAATAAATAATGCCACATCAATAAAAACCTGATCCTAGTCAGCATTTTTAAGTCATTAGGTAATTCAGGTACTTAAAAGTTTGATATTTTATAATTGAGGTACCAAAATGAAGGGTTTAAAAGTACGTTACCCAAAATAGAAATATGATGAAAGTACGTTACTTTCTAATACAATTTAGTCATGTGAAAAATGTTACTTTTGATCTTATCTTCGAAATTACAGGATCTTTACCATCCTTTGGATTATTAGCCATCTTGATTATACAATTCCATTTCCAATTTACAAAATTTCTCTTATTTCACCATTTCATTACAAATATGCTATTTTTTGGTTAAAGACCTTTGATTTAAACTAATCTATGAATTAAATTAGTCCTCAAGGTTTTTAACCTTTTTTTGGTCCTCGTGTGATTTTTATATCTTTTTAGGTTTTTTCCTGAACCTCTCTCCCTCTCTCTCTCTCTCTCTCTCTCTCTCTCTCTCTCTCTCTCTCTCTATATATATATATATATATATATATATATATATATATATATATATATATATAGGCGGGTTCAAACGAGGAGCGTAACAATTTAAGAAAACGCGAGGAGCACCGCCCATGTATTGAATCACATGTGATTCACGTACAAAATCACATGTGATTCACACCTGATCGGGGGGCTTCCGCCCATGTAGTGGATCACATGTGATTCACGCCTAAAATCACATGTGATCCGGGCGACTTCCACGCGACCCGCGAACCAGGTCGCCCGCTGCCCGATTTTTTCGGGAGTAGTGGATCACATGTGATCCAGTACATGGAAGGCGCTCCTCGCGTTTCTCGTAAATAGGTACGCTCCTCGTTTGAACCTTCCTCTCTCTATATATATATATATATATATATATTTTCGAATGATCGTTTGAGAAGTTGAGTTAACGTGAGAAGCGAATCTGAACCGTTGATCATTTTTAATCTCAAGTCCACCCATGAATCATGCCCGATACAGAGATTAATCTAGTGCATCTTATTCTAATATGCATTCTAACGGTTGATAGTTCCTTCTCACGCTTCTAAGTTAAATTAGCTCCTCACCAAAACCCAACCCTATGTATAATGTGGTTCAAATGAGAGGCCCAAAAGTTTTAAGAATGGTAAAAACAATCACAACCACTAATTTTCAATTTCTATTTCCAAAACTTTTTCACGATAAACTATGGAAAAGAAAATCAAATATTCTAACTTATCTTCTATTTTTTTTTTGTAACAATTTTTTATAATGATAATTTCGAATTCTTTTATCAAATTTTCCACCTTGAAATCATTGATGATTTTAAAATCTACAAATCGAATTAAATCTCATTGGCTTAAATATTATATCTAAACACGAACATCGATGTTTTTCATTGGCCATTTGAAAAATTTAACCAAACAGAAAAGATCCCAACAAATAATTAATTATTAGACGGTGATAATGTAATAACCAAGGTCCTAAATGAACAGAATAGGAATTTTGTGGAAAATGTTGTAAACTTATAACTTCGGGGTTGTTTTTGAAAATAAAGGAAAGAGGGAATAAAACCCTCAATTTTGACACAAAACCCTAGGCATTTGCAATTTTGAGAGCGGATGTGTATGTGTGGGAGCAGAGGGAAGAAATCAAGCTATCACCTACGATTTAGAAGAAGGCAAGGAGAGTGTTGCATCAAGGATAACTCAAACATCAAATTCTTGAAGGTAAACTCCTAATCTCATATTCTTATCGCGTTTGTGAGTGGATTTTCATGTTTATAGAGTTTCTAGAATAAAAGAGGACTTAATCAAAGTTAATGTTGATCGAGAATTTGATTCTATTATCTAGTAATGACCTAATGATTCTTACAATCGACCCTAATGTTTTTCGGATAGTGTACATCGGTTTAGGTTGGATTCTGGGGCACTTAGAGAGAAATCGAGCATATGTCATTCGTAGTCCGGATATGTTTCCCGGAATGGGAATCCGGATATGTTTTTCGGAATTAAGGAGTCCGGACGTGTTTCCCGGAATGGGGAATCCGGATAAGTAATCCGAAAGTGGGAGTCCGGATACCGGCGTTTCCGAAAGTGTGAGTCCGGATAAGTAATCCGGAAGTGGGAGTCCAGATACCGGTATTTCCGTAAGTGGGAGTCTGGATACCGTTTTTTGGAAGTGGGAGTCCGGGTTAGAGTCACTATGAGGGTAAATTGAGTGACTTATCGTTCCTGTTTACCACTTTGATCGTAGGGGTTCGAATCTTAAGGTCCGAAGCAGAGTAATGAGAACTAATCAAGGGCAATAGGTGAGTTTTTCTAACTAAATACTTATTTTAAACGTGTTTTCAGAAGTAAGGAAATGGTTATGAAACGATGTATTTATATTACATGGAAATATGTGTTTGGAAGTTAACTTAGAATGTATGCATACATAGTTGTTAGATGTGTATTGGCTAAGTCGGGGTGTGTGTCCCGCCAGTGCTCATACCGGGGGGTGTGTCCCGTTTATGCCACGGGAGGAGTGACCCAGTAAGGCAGTGTGAGACTGACACGTTGTCACTTCCGAGTGACTTCCGTATGCCACATACACGTGTGGTCTTTACGTGAAGGATTTTGTATAAATTTGTTGTTTATAAATGTTATGAAATGATTTGAATGTTGATATTGTAACTGTTGCCACTAGAGGGAGCTCACTACACCTCATGGTTTAACCCTCGTTTTTCCAAAACTAAATCTTTTCAGGGACGTCGTTGGTAGGAAACTTTGAGAAGGGCAAGGAGAAGAGTTAAGGCGAGGATGCTTAGACGATAGCTATTTTTATATCTGTTGAACTTTTAGTTTATATTCTCAGTTGTGTATAGGTTGTTCTGCAAACCTAGTTTTGAGACAGTTGTATTCGATCAAATTTTGGGGCCATTCTGGCTAGTTGATTTATATTTTATGTTATGCTATGTTTCAGTTTTTGGGTTGTTAAAATTGGTATCAGAGCCATAGTTTAAGAGATTTAGGTGACCGGATGGGCCTAGACTTAAAATGTGGGCGTAGAAATCACAACTGAGAATTAGGAAAGCGTTAGGAGAGCACTATAATAGGAATAAGACTAATAGGGTAGCAAGGACAGTTGTGTAAGGTAGGTTTGAGGTTACACCTGGCCAGCGTAATCACGAATTTACAGGCACATGTATGTGCTTAATCAGCCTTATTATTCTGGAGTTGTTGTCTTAAGTCATTTATTTTTTTGCGTGTTTCAGTAGTCAAGGATGTCTGAAAGAACTTTGAGGAGTAGACCGGTGCCGGTAGTGGGTACAATCCCGGTTGCGGGGGAGATTTGCGTGGAGGAAATTTTGAAAGAGGGACCAGTGGATCCTCCGAGGCAGGCGGCTACCCGCGGAAGGGGCAGAGGCCGAGGAAGAGGACGGGAAAGACCGCCACTGCGGGCTACCTCCCAGGCGGTGGGGGCTGGCGTGGCAACTCGGGGAGGGAAAAAGACGCCGACTACCTGTCGGGCTAAGAGTGTGGGAGCATGATGAGTGGTCAGTGCTTTGAATACACCTACAGACGTGTGCTAATAGAACCAATAAGCAAGTATACTTACGTGGAACTATGTCGCCTTTCAAGTAATAAAGTGGTAAAATACCGATTATCGTCCCACATAGATTGGAGTTAAAATTGCTATAAGAGTATTATGAAAGAAGTGATTTCAGATGACGATTTGGAAGAAATATTTTGTTTGGTTGGTTTGATGATTATCACAGATTGAAATAAACAGTAATAAAAGAGAAGCAAGGGTGTAATACTTGTGATGTAATGTTAAACCAAATTCCAACAGACTAATGCTACAACAATGCTATAGCATGATGCAGCAGCATAAGTGTGACAGAAACGAGTTTTATTATCTATTTCAAGACACGTTCCTCTCGGACTCTCACCATCCCATTATTCCAGTAGCTATAAATAATCTCATCTCTGAGCAGAATCCAAGTCAAAGGAATGATGGGAGTAGCGTTCTCGAAATATACGGCAAAACAAATTCTCTTTGTTAAAAGTTATTCTCTCTATATAACCCCCGTACCTCCCAAGTTGATGTATTCCTAAGTAGCTTATCTCTAATTCTACTCCATTTTAACCCTTTGAAAAAGTGACAACTTATCAAGAATGAATCATTTTGGAAAACAAAAGTAACAACTCTCGTTGCAAGTAACTCTCTCGATATTACCCCTTATGTCATCCAAATTGACGTGCTATTCAATGACCTATCTCTAGGTCCATGACACTTTAACACTATCAAAGTGATCAATTTGTCAAGGGATTATATTATCTTGAAGAAACTTGAGTTGGAATAATAAAACATCATTTTTTCCACAAAATGGCTACTTTCTTTTGGTTAACATAACACCATTTGCCTCACACCCAAGCTAATATGTTTTGCTACTCATTACACTAAATAAAATAAAGCAAATACAAGAAACTTGGAAAGTAAACATGATGCTTGGAATGTAAATGATACTTGAAAGTAAAAGACTATAATTAAAAATGACAAGGAAATAATAATGCAAGGAAGTAAATAACAAGATTAAAGGATGAAAGGCAAGAACAAGAATGTAAAATACTGAATTAAAGTGCTAAAAAAATAAAGACGTAAAGTAAATATGAAAGCTAAAGATGCAAGATGGAATTAAGTAAAGTAAATTAAAATCTGTTGCCTAGTGCTGCAGAGATGCTCCAAGCATTCATACGTATGGATGAAGATTTGAAGATGATAAGAAGCTTTAAATGAAGAACATGATGTACTGGAAAGTTACTGAAATATAAGAAGGAATTGGGGTTGATTAAGATCAACCAATAATGGGTACAAAAGAGTAGTGAGGGATCCTAATAAATGCACCCAAAGCCTCCTATTTATAGGAAATAGGGAGGGACTAAAGGTGTAAATAAGCAACCAAGTTTGATGGAAATTAACTACAAGTTACACAAACTAACTAAGAAAGTAAATAGAGTAATTAAATTACAACTAAGGAGTTTGAATCAGCTGAATAATCGTCTTAACCAATGGATAACAAAATGGCTAAATCCACTACTCTTTAATCAACTTCCAATTCCTTCAATCAAAAGCCCAGATGTCCAGTGCTGCAAGGATGCTGCAACATGACCTGTTCATTAAAGAGATTTTCCAAAATAAGTTAGAATTAACCACAACACCCCATGAAAACAAGTAAATCACCATCCTAAGCTCCAAATCAAGAAAGTAGAAAATAATGAAATAAATGACTCAATTTGGGATGTAAAAGTGCAAAATCCTATCGAAAAGAGAAAAGAAATAAGTGCTTAAGTACTCAAAATTGAACACTTATCACCACCCCAAACTAAGAAATTTGCTCGTCCTCAAGCAATAAAAAGACAAAAGAAATGACTCAATTTTTGAAAAGTATGCAAAGGGATGGCATTAAGTGCACATCATTCTATTTGAAACATTCACACATGCATAGCATAACCTTTTATAATTCTAAAGTGATCAACACCACATTCTATTTGTGACTATGAACCATAAGCTAACCACATAGTCTTTTTGTTATGTTCACACAATTCATATCACAGAGTACCAAAACGTTTTGAGATGGAAGGGGCTTCTCTCTTTTTGGCATGTTCTTTTCTCACCTTGCCTTTTCTCACACCATGTTCCAACACTTGCAAATTTCTTGAAGTTTTGGCACTTTTTGGTTGGAAACATACACGTAGCCTATGGGGTATTTTTGGTGTTTTTAGACCACTTTTTCATGGCATTTAAGCTTTGCTTTTGCTGCCATTTTTAGGCACCCCCAAACTAAGAATTTAACAATGTCCTCATTGTTGTGGAGAATGGATGTATTTAGAAGATTTTAGTGGCTAAAAATGAGCAAAAACATGGATCATTTCTGTGATTTATGTTGAATGTGGACCAAATTGTGTCCCAAGCTCACATGTAGTTAGTTCTAGCATCAATCAATCCTAGAAATGTGATGTGAACTTTGAAAACTATTTAGGCTATGCAAGTAATTGAATTTAACAAAATATGATCCCAAATGCATGAAAAATAAACCTAAAAGTTGTAAGAAACTAATCCCATACTCAATTATAACAAAATAAAATGAAAATGGAGTTAAAGAGAGTGATTTGAACCTGTCCTACTCAGGGGAGTAGGCTAATTCTTCCCAATAGGATCACTGGATACTGCAGCACTGGATGCGGCAGCACTGGATGCTGCAGCACCAGACTTGACAGCAGCTTCTGCTCTCAAAGTGGCAATCTCATCCCTTAGGTGAGCAACCTCGTCCCTTAGCTTAACAATCTCACCCTTCTTGGCTTGCAACATATTCTTCACCCTTCGCACCTCTTTCTCCACAATGAACCTCTCTTCATCTTTCCCTTTCTTGCTCTCCACGGTCTTGAGCATCTCCACCTTTAAAGCCTCAAACTTCCCCAAAAACTCATCTTTTTGCTTATTCATTTCCTCCATCAGATTGGTGTTTTGAGTCAGCAGGTCCTACACCAAACCCATCCGATTAGTGGCTTCCACTCCTTTTTCTCTCCTATAGCACATCCTAGTCACAACTTTCATGTCTATCTCCCATTTTCCCTCTACTCCCGCACAATGAGATCATTTTTGTATTGAGGCACCCAACTTGTACCAACAACTTTGTGAGCATCCCTGGAAAGTAAAGCTTTCCACTTGTTCGTGTGGCACATTCCCGGATACTTCTTAGCATGATCCTCCCCAGATTTATGCTTCTTCTTGTAATAAGACAATAGAGCAAAAACATCCTATCCACAGAGATAGTACTATCATGTGTGGTAGGTGAGATAGAATGTCTGATAAATTTGATCCACACATTGGATGTGGCAGTGAGATTGAGGGCTTTGAAGGTCCTTAGCATGAAATTAGCATGGTGTTCCCACTCAGATTTGGGCTTCCCAAGGACAGCAACAACTTCTGCCAAATCAGTGGGGTTACCCTTCTTCATCAACTTGTTGTACTTAATCTTTTTGGGAGGGTTTAGGTTAAGGAATTCATTAAGGGTCTTGGCTGTCAACTTGATGGTCACTCCCCTAATTTGGATCCTAAGGGAAGAGGTAACAAATACCTCACAGTAGAACTCCCTCATCATAGTAAAATTATAAGAAGAGTACATCTCATACACTTTCTCTAGGCCTTGGGTATCAACAACATCTCTAATAAAGGTGAAACTCCCTCAAACTTTGTTCATCAAAACCTTTGTCTGGTAAACCCACCCTATTGCTATGCTTTGCCCAAACTTTTGCAACTGCCTTAGAACTAATCCCTTGTGAGGTGCCTCAGGCCTATCAATAAATACCTCAACTTCCTTTGCTTTCTTACTCTTTTTTCTCTTAGTTTGCTCATGTTGCAGGGGTGCTGTAGCATAGCAGTTGGTTTCTACAGGTTTGGTTCCTGAAGTCTCACCCTTTTCTAATGTTTTCTTGGCTTTTTTCACAGGGTGCTGTTTGGCTTTGGTTTACGAAGCATGGGTTTTTCCTAAGGCTTTCCTCTTCTTGGGCCTAAGGGTCTCAACAATCAGTTCATCATCAGAGTAGAAAAGTCTCTCATTGAGGTCAGATATTTCCACTCCAACATTCCCCTCAGTTTGAGTCATCCCCACCCCTGTTTCTATTACTTTTTCAGTCTGAACCACTCCCTCCCCTGTTTCTACATTCTCTTCAGGTTCAACAATGGGGATAGTGGTGGTATTCTCAGTTCCCACATAAAAGAAATAGTCAATGGGCTCATTTTGTTTTGAAAAGAAGTGAGTGTGCACTTTGGTGGACATAATAGGCCTGCTTTGCTCATCTTCTGAACAAGATGTTATTTGACCATCCTCCAAAGTGTCTAGAGGTATAGAAGATACCTGTGATTTTTGGATGGGTTTTGCTATACGGAGTACCGACTCAGGAGCAGAATAGAGAACAATAGCCATATGCTCCGGTGGTGGTGTTGGTTCGGTGGTTTCTTTGTTTCTAGAAGCCTCACCCACTGCTACTTCCTTAATTTTTCCAGTATTTCTTCATGGTGCATAAGAGGAGTCGATTCATCCTCTAAAAAATGGTTTCAGGCGGTTGATTGGTGGTGGCCGGAAGCCGGACCACTGCTTGGTTTCGCCCACTCTGGCGAACACATCTGTTTTCATCGCCATTAGGGTTTCGTGGGGCGACTCGCTTCACTCTAGCCATAGGAATCGAAGATGGAGAAGAATCACAGAAGGAATTTGGTGGTTTTCTTGGTGATGGAGGTGGTTCGTGAGTATACAGATAGGAACTGGGGAGAGTAAGGGAGATGAGAGGGAATGGTTTAGTGAAGAGACAGAGAGCAGTGTGTTGGAAGTTGAAAAGATGGTTGAAGTGAGCTTGTCCTTATCTGGTTAATTGAGAGGGTCAGTTGTGTGTTTTACAGTTGTAGAAATGGGATAATTTGAAAATCCAAAGGGTAAAGATTAAGGATAGTACAAGGAAGCATCCAAGGTGGTACTCCTTAAGGATTTGCCATCATAACCTCTAAAGATATAGGATGGTATCTTTTTAAAATAAAAATATACTGAGGCTATCCTTGTACACTCCCTAAATACCATCTAAATTCACTATTCCATATTTCCTCCTAATAAATACAACTGATTTGTTTCTGAAACAATTCTAGGGTTTTGATGCTGCAGCATTGATCCAACATCCCCAGTTGTCCTATTTTCTTCTCCTCAACAGCAAACTAGAAAACACATTAAACTTATTAAATCTAAAAAATATAACAATACGCATGAAAAAAAATATTTACAAAGGTTTTTGGAACTTTGAGATAGCTCCCATCTCTGATCGAAGCTTTTAGCACAAAGAAATCACCTCCACAGGGTAATGCTGTGGAGATGCTGCAACATCATGGTATAGCTTCACTCTTTGTCCATTCACCTTGAACACACTATTGTCTTCTGGATTGACTAAGTCTACAGCCCCATATGGATAAACGTTATGAATGAGAAATGGGCCTGACCATCTAGACTTAAGTTTGCCTGGAAACAACTTCAACCTGGAATTGAACAAAAGACATTTCTGGCCTGCTTTCAACTCTCTGTGCCTGATTCTATTGTCATGCCACTTCTTTGTTTTCTCTTTATAGAGCTTGGCATTCTCATAGAACATGTTCCTATGTTCCTCTAGTTCATAGAGTTGCAACTTTCTTTTGTTGCCAACATCATCTAAGTTCATGTTCAATTCCTTTATAGCCCAATATGCTTTGTGTTCTAATTCTAAAGGGAGGTGACAAGCTTTTCCAAAGACTAAGTTATATGGGGACATACCTAAAGGTGTTTTGAAAGCAGTCTTGTATGCCCATAAAGCATCATCTAACTTGAAATCCCAGTCTTTTCTATTTGGCTTGACAACCTTTTCTAAAATCCCTTTAATTTCCCTGTTTGAGAGTTCAGCTAAACCATTTGTTTGAGGGTGTTAAGCAGTGGCAACTCTATGTTTCACGTTGTATTTTCCAAGAACTTTACTCAACAAATTATTTATAAAATGGGTGCCTTCATCACTAATTAGTGCACGGGGGGTACCAAACCTTGTAAAAATTTGTTTTTGTAAAAACTTAACAACAATTTTTGCATCATTTGAAACACATGCCATTGCCTCCACCCATTTTGAGACATAATCAACAGCAACAAGAATGTATTGGCAATTGTTTGATGGGGGAAATGGTCCCATGAAATCAATTCCCCAAACATCAAACAACTCAACTTCCAAGATGCCATTCAAAGGCATTTCATTTCTTTGAGAAATGGAACCACTTCTCTGACATTCATTACACCTTTGTGAAAAATTGTGGGCATCCTTGAAGAGAGTAGGCCAATAGAAACCGGATTGTAGAACTTTAGCTGCTGTTCTTTGGCCTCCAAAATGTCCTCCATAAGCTAACTGATGGCAATGCTGCAGGATTGCTGTCACTTCAGTTTCTGGGATGCACCTTCTCAGCAATTGATCTTTAGCAAGTTTAAACAGAAATGGATCATCCCAAATGTAGAATTTACAATCATGGAGAAATGTTTTCAGCATATGGTGAGTATAATCAGAAGGTTTGATGCCACAAGCTAAATAATTAGCCATGTCAGTAAACCATGGAAATTGTGCTTGCACCATAAGTATCTTTTCATCAGGGAAGGTCTCTATGATGTCTCCTCCTTCCCTACTTCCAACATGCTTTTCTAACCTAGATAAATGACCAGCCACTTGGTTTTCCACACCCTTCCTGTCAACAATTTCTAGGTCAAACTCTTGCAATAACAAAACCTATCATATTAGCCTTGGTTTCTTTCTTTGAAATGAGATATTTGATGGCAGCATGGTCAGTGTGAACAATGACTTTATCTCCCATCAAATATGATCTAAAATTTTCAAATGCATAAACCACTGCTAATATTTCCTTTTCAGTTGTTGTGTAATTTATTTGAGCTTCATTAAGGGTTTTGCTTGCATAGTAGATGGAATGAAAAATCTTTCCTTTTCTTTGACCTAAAACTACACCAACAGCCCAATCACTTGCATCACACATAATTTCAAAAGGTTTGTCCCATTCACGAGCAACAATCACTGGAGCAGTTACCAAAGCTTTCTTCAAAGTAAGGAATGCATTTCTACAATCCTCATTAAAATCAAAATTTTGGTCTTGGTGTAATAATAGACATAAAGGTTTTGAAATCTTTAAAAAATCTTTTATGAAACGTCTATAAAAACAAGCATGACCAAGAATGCTTCTGATTCCTTTAACAGTGGTTGGTTCAGGTAGTTTTTCAATAACTTAAAGTTTAGCTTTATCTACTTCAACTCCCCTTTTAGAAATTAAATGACCAAGGACAATTCCTTCTTTAACCATGAAATGAAAATTTTCCCAGTTAAGGACCAAGCGAGTTTCTTCACACCTTTTAAGACTTTGTTTTAAGTTTTTCAAACAGTGATCAAAAGATGAACCATAAACAGAAAAATCATCCATAAATATTTCAATGGATTTTTCAAACATGTCAGAGAATATGGACATCATGCATCTTTGGAAAGTAGCAGGTGCATTGCAAAGTCCAAAAAGGCATTCTCCTAAAGGCAAAAGTGCTAAAAGGACAAGTGAAAGTAGTCTTCTCTTGGTCTTCCGGTGCTATAGCTATCTGATTGTATCCTGCGTATCCATCCAAGAAGCAGTAAAACTATTTTCCAGCCAACTTGTCCAACATTTGATCAACAAAAGGTAAAGGAAATGATCTTTTTGAGTAGCATTATTTAGTATACGGTAGTCCATGCAAATTCTCCATCCGGAGATTATTCTAGCTGGGATGAGTTCATTCTTATCATTGGAAATGACAGTGATCCCTTCCTTCTTTGGCATACATTGGACTGGATTAACCCAAGAACTACTGGCTATTGGGAAAATAATTCCTGCATCTAACCATTTTAAAATTTCCTTTTTCACTACCTTTTTCATGACAGGGTTCAGCATTCCTTGAGGTTCTATGGATTTGAAGTTCTTTTCTTCTAAAATGATCTTATGTTGATAAATAGAAGGACTAATCCGCCTAAGGTCAGCAATGGTCCATCCTATGGCTTTCGTGTGCAACTTCAACATATCCACTAGCTTCTTTTTCTGATGCAATTCTAGGGTAGCTGATATGATGACAGACAATTTGTCTTCTTCTCCTAGAAAGGCATACTTCAGATGGGTTGGGAGTTGTTTCAACTCCATGTTAGGTGGTGAGACTATGGAAGGAACAACTGATTTTTGCTCACTATTTTCCAGCAGCTCAAATGCTGCAGCAACCAAAGGGACAGTCTCTTCTTTTCTCAAGGCAGAGTCCCTATTCTCTTCTTCTAAGGTCAGGTCTTCCTCATCCTCCTCTTCTATCCTAAAGGTCTGTTTGACTCCCTTTTCATGACACAATGACTCAATGGTACTTAGGCTTGAACAGTCTTCCATATCACTAGGGTATTTTAAAGAATTGAAAACGTTGAATGTGACTTTTTGGTCTTGAAGTCTCTCCTTTCTAGATATCTATCAAAGTTCTACCCGTGGCTAAGAAAGGTCTTTCCAAAATAATAGGAATATCCTTGTCGGCCTCAAAGTCTAAGATGATAAAATCAGCTGGAAAGATGAATTTGTCAACCTGGACTAACACATCTTCAATCTTACCCTTTGGATAGGCAATGGTCTTATCTGCTAAGATGAGTGTGACTGTGGTAGGTCTGGCCTCTCCTATGCCTAATATTTTGAAAATTGATAAGGGCATGAGATGTACACTGGCACCTAAATTACACTAGGCTTGTCCAACTTCTTTCCCACCTATGGAACAAGGAATAGTAAAACTTCCTGGGTCTTTTTGCTTAGGGGGTATTTTGTTGGAAAACAGAGCACTGCAACCTTCAGTGAGGGCAACAGTGTCATACTCAGTCAGCTTCTTCTTTTTACTCAAAATGTCCTTAAGGAACTTGGCATAGTTGGGCATATGCTCAATTGCTTCAACAAGAGGTATGTTGATGTGCAGTTGTTTGAAAACATCCAAAAACTTTTTAAATTGCAATTCCTCCTTCTCATTCCTTAACCTTTGGGGATAAGGGATGTAAGGGGGAACTGGTTTGATGACAACTTTGTTTGATTGTTTTGAGCAAGATGGTTCCAATATGCTTTTGGTCTTGGTTTCAGTCAATGGTGGGCTTGAACTTGTGATCTTAGGGTCTTGGTCATCTTTTTGACTTGGTGGTTTTGGAATAACCTAAATCTCTGGTGTAGGAATGGCTTTGGACAATTTATCAAAATCAATTTTGGTTAAAGGGCCAAATTCCTTTTCCACAGCTTCAGGTAATTCTTTCCCACTCCTAAGAGTTACAGCTTTCATATGTTCCTTTCCTGGGGCCTTTGGGATTTCTGTGTTACTAGGTAAAGTACATGTGGCCCTGTTGATCTGGTTAAGTGCCAATTGACTGATTTGGGTTTCTAAGTTCCTCAAGTGTGTGCCATGCTGATTAAAAAGAGATTGATTTTGAAGTTGTTGAGCTTGTATGTAATTCTTGATCAGTATCTCCAAAGGGACATTTGAATCATCTTGTGGAGGTGAATGATTTTGGTTTTGAAAAGGTTGTTGAGTGTTTTGAAAACCTTGATTACGGTTATTCTGGTGATGATTGTTTTGAAAATTTCCCTTGAAATTGTTTTGGGAACTGCTTGCTTGATTTTGAAAATTGGAGTTCCCTTGTGGTTTTTGTGCAGGCGGATTCAAACATGGACTAGTCCAAGAGAAGTTTGGGTGCTGCTTCCAACTGACATTGTATGTGTTGGAGTGAGGATTTGGTCTGTTTTGAACATAGTTTACTGATTCAGAATTATGAGGACAGTGTTGATACGAATCTTCCTCACCACAACATACACATTGCACAGAAAGGACAAGTGCAGGAGGTTTAGTGACAGATGGTTGTGCTCCTTGACCGGAAGTGATGTTTTTAAGCATATTAGTCATGGAAGCAAGCTGAGATGTCAATGCAGTGTATGCATCTACTTCATGCAACCCGACAGTCTTCTTTTGATTTTGAGTTTGAGCCCTTGGATCAGCCTACTGTCCATTGTTTGCTGAAATCTTTTCAAGAATTTCATACCCGGTGTTGTAGGTGTTAAAGGTAAAGGCCCCTCCTGAAGTCGCATCGAGCATTTGTTTTGCATTGGAATCAAGTCCATTGTAAAACGTCTTGAGTTGAATACTGTAAGGAATGCCATGGTGAGGGCATTTCCTTAATAATTCGTTAAACCTTTTCCCAAGCATCGGGAATTGCTTCATCGTCCATTTGTTTAAACATGCAAATTTCATTTCTGGACTTAGCATTCCGGGTAGGTGGAAAATATTTTCGCAAAAGTTTTCAGCCATATCACTCCAAGATGGTACAAAACCTAGTGCTAATGAAATAAACCATACTCTTGCCTTATCCCTTAGAGAAAATGGAAATAAAGTGAGCCTTAAGGCTTTGGGAGATACTCCAGGGATTAGAAAAACATCGGTGATCTCCATAAAAGATTTTAAATGGGAATGGGGATCCTCCGATGGTAATCCGGCAAATTGACCATTGGCTTGCAACATATGAAACATGATGGGTTTTGGTTCAAAATGTAATGTATCTAATTGTGGCCTAACAATCCCCGAATTTAATTGCTCAAAATTAGGGATTGCATAGTCCATAACTCTTCTTTCTTTCGAATTTGCAAGATCAATGATGTTAAGTGGTTCAATATTACCACCAGATCCCACATCATTTTCATCCTCACCATTAGGCGGTGGATTATGAAATGGTGGATTATGTTGAAAGGGATGAACTGGTGGATTCCCAAGAAGTGGTGGATTATTTAGAAAGATTGGCGGAGGCCAAAATGGATTTTCTAAAGGTGGTCTCATAGGATTTTCCAAAGGTGTCCGAACAGGATTTTCTAAAAGTGGTGGTCTTGGTGGTATATTTTCAAAACCTGGTGGGGGTCCGTCTATATTGAGAAAGTTTGATGTTCTTTGAATTCTTCTTCTTTGGCGAAAAGTTCTCTCAATATCCGGATCTAACTCGAAAAGTTCCCCACGTGGTATTCTTGGCATACACTACTTTCAAAAAAATCTTTTAAAATTCCCAACCGGTGTTAGAAAAACCAAATCTTTTAAAATACTTTTATAGACTTTTAGCTTACCAATCCCCGGCAACGGAGCCAAAAACTTGATGAGTGGTCAGTACTTTGAATACACCTACAGACGTGTGCTAATAGAATCAATAAGCAAGTATACTTACGTAGAACTATGTCGCCTCTCAAGTAATAAAGTGGTAAAATACCGATTATCGTCCCACAGAGATTGGAGTAAAAATTGCTATAAGAGTACTATGAAAGAAGTGATTTCAGATGATGATTTGGAAGAAATATTTTGTTTGGTTGGTTTGATGATTATCATAGATAGAAATAAACAGTAATAAAAGAGAAGCAAGGGTGTAAGACTTGTGATGTTATGTTAAACCAAATTTCAGCAGAGTAATGCTACAATAATTCTATAGCATGATGCTGGAGTGATGCTGCAGCATAAGTGTGACATAAACGAGTTTTATTATCTATTTCAAGACACGTTCCTCTCGGACTCTCACCATCCCATTATTCCAGTAGCTATAAATAATCTCATCTCTAAGCAGAATCCAAGTCAAAGGAATGATGGGAGTAGCGTTCTCGAAATATACGACAAAACAATTTCTCTTTGTTAAAAGTTATTCTCTCGATATAACCCCCCCCCCGTACCTCCCAAGTTGATGTATTCCTAAGTAGCTTATCTCTAAGTCTACTCCATTTTAACCCTTTGGAAAAGTGACAACGTATCAAGAATGAATCATTTTGGAAAACAAAAGTAACAACTCTCGTTGCAAGTAACTCTCTCGATATTACCCCTTATGTCATCCAAATTGACGTGCTATTCAATGGCCTATCTCTAGGTCCATGACACTTTAACACTATCAAAGTGATCAATTTGTCAAGGGATTATATTATCTTGAAGAAACTTGAGTTGGAATAATAAAACATCATTTTTTCCACAAAATGCCTACTTTCTTTTGGTTAACATAACACCATTTGCCTCACACCCAAGCTAATATGTTTAGCTACTCATTACACTAAATAAAATAAAGCAAATGCAAGAAACTTGGAAAGTAAACATGATGCTTGGAACGTAAATGATACTTGAAAGTAAAAGACTATAATTAAAAATGACAAGGAAATAAAAATGCAATGAAGTAAATAACAAGATTAAAGGATGAAATGCAAGAACAAGAATGTAAACTACTGAATTAAAGTGCTAAAAAAATAAAGACGTAAAGTAAATATGAAAGCTAAAGATGCAAGATGGAATTAAATAAAGAAAATTAAAAATCTGCTGCCTAGTGCTGCAGAGATGTTCTATGCATTCATACGTATGGATGAAGATTTGAAGATGATACGAAGCTTTAAATGAAAATGATGAACTGGAAAGGTATTGAAATATAAGAAGGAATTGGGGTTGATTAAGATCAACCAATGATGGGTACAAAAGAGTAGTGAGGGATCCTAATAAATGCACCCAAAGCCTCCTATTTATAGGAAATAGGGAGGGACTAAAGGTGTAAATAAGCAACCAAGTTGGTTGGAAATTAACTACAAAGTTAAACAAACTAACTAAGAAAGTACATCAGTAATTAAATTACAACTAAGGAGTTTGAATCAGCTGAATAATCGTCTTAACCAATGGATAACAAAATGGCTAAATCCACTCCTCTTTAATGAACTTCCAATTCCTTCAATCAAAAGCCCAGCTGTCCAGTGCTACAAGGATGATGCAGCATGACCTGTTCATCAAAGACATTTTCCAAAATAAGTTAGAATTAACCACAACACCCCATGAAAACAAGTAAATCACCATCCTAAGCTCCAAATCAAGAAAGTAGAAAATAATGAAATAAATGACTCAATTTGGGATGTAAAAGTGCAAAATCCTATGTAAAAGAGATAAGAAATAAGTGCTTAAGTACTCAAAATTGAGCACATATCAGAGCACATGAAGTGTGTGAGACTTTCCATCAGGAAAGTACCGCCTCGGTGGGAGAAGGGAGCCAGTCGAATAGTCCGAGGAGAAACCGGAACCAAGCGTTTGTGACGGAGGAAACGTTTACTGTTTAAATGGGCAAACTGCAAGATACTCTGCAAGCATTGTTAGAAAATCAGGTTAAGAGTACGTCGGGGGGACGAACTAAGAGTGGGAACGAGACGAAGACCGAAGCGTCTAGTTTACCTCCGATTGTGGTGGGAGATCATTCGCTATCGTCTCCGTTTGTTGCTAGTGAGCCTAAGACAACGAAAGGATGTACTTTTAAGACTTTTGCATCGTGCAAGCCTCCGTCCTTCAGCTGGGAGCGCAATCCAGTCTTGGCTCTGAGATGGATACGTGAGATGGAACTAACTTTCGACACAAGTAAGTGTGCTGAGGAAGACAAGGTGTTGTTTTCCATGTCTATGCTGAAAGCAGATGCCATCTTTTGGTAGGATGTCGAGACTGGTGGTAAGGGTTCAGAGATAGACAACTACTTGGGAGTTATTCACTAAGAGGTTCAAGGCTCAGTTTTGCCCGGTGGCGACAGTTAAGAAGCTTGAGGAGGAATTTCTGGGGTTGGAACAAGGGACGATGTTGGTGCAGGAGTATACATCAAAATTTATCGAGAAAGCGCGGTTCATGGGATTGTATGTACCTACTGACGAGAGGCGCATAGAAAGGTACATTTGGGGATTGAAGAGCAGTATGAGAGAGCTGGTTCAGGTGAAGGATCCCGTTACTTTTCAAGCTTCGGTAGATACTGCGGAACTCACGGAGAAAGAGAAGAACAGGCAGATGTCAGAGAGAGTCGGGAATAAAAGGAAATAGGAAGGGCCGAATCGTGATGTTAAGAGGCCGAATGCTCCTAGACCCGAGTTGCGGGTGGGACCTAGAACAGTAGAGAAACCGTGTGGGAAGTGTAACCGGCTGCATAAAGGAGAATGTTTGGCAGATAAGGAAGGGTGTTTCAAGTGTGGGAAGATAGGGCACATGGTGCGGGATTGCCGTAGTCCGAGATCATGTTATCAGTGTGGTTTGCCAGACCACGTCAAGATGGACTGCCCACAGCTAAGAAGGGGATTTCCTGGTGGCTATGGCGGTAATAGTAATGGAAGGGATGGAGATAGGAGGGTGGAGCCAGCTCGTGCGAAGGCGAGGGCGTTCCACATATCTGCTGAAGAGGCGGTGAGTATGCCTGATGTGGTGACAGGTATGTTCCTTGTTGGCTCGACTTTTGCTAAAGTGTTGTTTGATTCGGGCGCAAACTGTTCTTTTGTGTCGCCGAACTTTGTTCGGACCTTGCAAGTGAAACCCAAGAGGTTGAACTTTAGGTTTGAGGTAGAAGTAGCGGATGATAGTCGGGTCTGGGTGAAGGAAGTCTATGAGGGGTGTAGTATTGACATAGATGGTCATTTATTTCCATTACGTTTACACCCGTTGGGAATGGGAGAGTTTGATGTGGTAATAGGAATGGACTGGTTAGCTGATAACGACGCTAATATCATTTGTAATAAGAAGTTAATTCGTGTCACTTTGCCTGATAAGAAAGAAGCGGTGATTTATGTGGACCGTCGGGATATGAAGTCGTGTTTGATGTCCATCAGGGAAGCTAGGCGATGTTTGGGGAAGGGGTGCCTTGGGTATTTAGCGTATGTGGTGGACGCTAAGAAAGAGAAGAAATAAGTGGAGGATGTGCCTATAGTAAGTGAGTACCCAGAAGTGTTTCCGAATGACTTGACGAGTCTGCCCCAGATCGTCTAGTGGAGTTTAGGATAGACTTGATGCCCAGGGCTGCATCAATTGCGCGTGCACCCTATCGATTGGCACCAGCGGAAATGAAGGAGATGATGATGCAGCTGCAAGAGCTACTCGACAAGGGTTTCATTTGTCTGAGCTCATCGCCTTTGGGAGCGCCGGTACTATTTGTTAAGAAGAAGGATGGGTCCATGCGGATGTGCATAGACTATCAGGAGCTTAACAAGGTAATAGTCAATAACAAGTACCCGCCTCCAAGGAGTGATGACCTCTTCGACAAGTTGCAAGGTGCAAGCTATTTCTCGAAGATAGACTTAATATCGGGTTACATCAGCTGAAGGTGAGAAAGGAAGACGTGTCTAAGACGGCCTTTCGCACAAGATATGGACACTACAAGTTTTTAGTTATGCCCTTTGGCCTGACTAACGCCCCAACGATATTCATGGACTTGATGAACAGAGTGTGTAGTTCGTTATTGGACAAGTGCATGATCGTCTTCATTGATGACATCCTGTCTACTCCCGATCTCGGAGTGATCATGAGGAGCACATTCGGATGGTGTTCGATTTGTTGAGGCGTGAGAAATTGTACGCTAAGTTCTCGAAGTGCGAATTCTGGTTGAGAGAAGTTCAGTTTCTAGGTCATGTGGTGTCGGCAGACGGTATCAAAGTAGACCCATCCAAGATTGAAGAAATTAAGAATTGGGAACCGCCGAAGTCGCCGTCAGAAGTAAGAAGTTTCCTCGGATTGGCGGGTTACTATCGGAAGTTCATTAAGGACTTCTCTCGTATAGCCACTCTGTTGACCACATTGACGAGGAAGAACGTTAAATTCGCTTGGACCAAGGCTCAGGAGGCCGCTTTTAATAAACTGAAGGAAAGTCTGAGTAGCGCTCCGATTCTGACATTACCCGACGGATCTGAGGGATTTGTTATCTATAGTTATGCGTCCAAGCTTGGGTTAGGATGCGTTTTGATGCAAAATGGAAGGGTGATCACATATGCGTCTCGCCAACTGAAAGATCATGAGAAGAATTACCCTACGCACGACATGGAACTGGGGACAGTAGTGTTTGCTTTAAAGGTATGGCGACACTACTTATATGGGGTTAAGTGCCAGATCTACGCTAATCACAAGAGTCTTAGACATCTCTTTGATCAGAAGGAGTTAAACATGAGATAGAGGAGACGGATAGAATTACTGAACGATTATGACTGCGAAATCCTTTACCACCCGGGTAAAGCAAATGTGGTGGCTGACGCGTTAAGTCGAAAGGAGAGAGGCGAGCCGACCAAAGTGGTGGCTTTTCGAGTGGAGGCAACTTCAAATCTTCTCGACGAGATTACAAAGTTTCAGGAAGTAGCAATGCTGAAGGAAAATGCGAAGAGTGAACGCGTAGTCGGGGTGGAATCCTCGCTAAGTGTCAATAGTAACAGCTTAAGATGCTTAAGGAACCGAGTGTGGGTTCCTAAGTTGGGGAACTTGAGGGTAAGCATTTTGGAAGAAACGCATAAGTCGCGGTATTCAGTGCATCCAGGGACAAATAAAATGTACCGAGATTTAAGGAAGTTTTATTGGTGGCCCGGAATGAAGAAGGACATCGCTCAGTTTGTGGAACGGTGTGTGACATGTCTGAAGGTCAAGGCAGAACATCAACGACCATATGAGGAACTTCAATCCTTGGATACACCAGTGTGGAAATGGGATAACATCATGGATTTTGTCACAAATTACCAAGGAGTCCGAAGGGCCACGACGCGATATGGGTGATTGTGGATAGTCTCACCAAGTCCGCGCATTTCCTTCCAATCAGAGAATCCGATACGTTGGAGAAGTTGGCAAGGTTGTATATAAATGAGATAGCCGATTCACGTCATCATTTTGGAGAAGTCTTCAAAGAGATTTGGGATCGCAACTTAAGCTGAGTACAACGTATCATCCTCAGACGGATGGTCAGTGCGAAATAACTATACATACATTGGAGGATATGCTCCGATCATGTGTGTTAGATTTCAAAGGTTCATGGGAAGTAAATTTTCCCCTGATAGAATTTTCGTATAATAACAGCTACCACACGAGTATCCAAGCGGCGCCATTTGAAGCGTTGTACGGACGCAAGTGTCGGACGCCGTTATGTTGGAACGAAGTGGGAGAAAGACAACTGGCAGGTCCAGAATTGGTGCAAGCGACAATTGATAAAATAGAACTAATCCGCAAAAAGATGAGGATCACTCAAGATTGACAAAGGAAGTATGCAAACAAAAGAAGGAAACCTATCGAGTTTCAAGTTGGCGATAGAGTGATGCTAAAAGTCTCGCCTTGGAAAGGCGTGGTTCGCTTTGGAAAGAAAGGGAAGATAAGACCAAGGTATGTGGGACCCTTCGTCATTATAGAACGAGTTGGAGCAGTAGCCTACAAGTTGGAGTTACCGGAAGAATTAAAGGGAATGAATCCAACGTTCCATGTTTCAAATTTAAAGAAGTGTTTAGCAGAGTCGGATGTAGCAGTACCGTTAGAGGATATTAGTGTAGATGGAAGCTTGACTTATGTGGAGGCACCGGTAGAGATTATTGATAGTAAAGCTAGGAAACTGAGAAATAAGAAGATCAGATTGGTAAAAGTTCAATGGCGGTACCATAAGGGGAAAGAGGCAACTTGGGAAGTAGAAGCGGACATGAGGTCCAAGTACCCTCAACTTTTCGACAATGGAATTCCAGGGACGGAATTCTTTTGAGGGGGGAGTATTGTAATAACCAAGGTCCTAAATGAAGAGAATAGGAATTTTGTGGAAAATGTTGTAAGCTTATAACTTCAGGACTGTTTTTGAAAATAAAGGAAAGAGGGTATAAAACCCTCAATTTTGACACAAAACCCTAGGCATTTGCAATTTTGAGAGCGACTGTGTATGTGTGGGAGCAGAGGGAAGAAATCAAGCTATCACCTACGATTTTGGAAGAAGGAAGGAGAGTGTTGCATCAAGGATAACTCAAACATCAAATTCTTGAAGGTAAACTCCTAATCTCATATTCTTATCGCGTTTATGAGTGGATTTTCATGTTTATAGAGTTTCAAG
The DNA here is from genome assembly GCA_033807775.1 of Saussurea involucrata. Taxonomy (NCBI): domain Eukaryota; kingdom Viridiplantae; phylum Streptophyta; class Magnoliopsida; order Asterales; family Asteraceae; genus Saussurea; species Saussurea involucrata. The sequence goes on from JAWVWS010001149.1 coordinate 24,613, forward strand.
AATAAAAGAGGACTTAATCAAAGTTAATGTTGATCGAGAATTTGACTCTATTATCTAGTAATGACCTAATGATTCCTACAATCGACCCTAATGTTTTTCGGACAGTGTACACCGGTTTGGGTTGGATTCTGGGGCACTCAGAGAGAAATCGAGCAGATGTCATTAGTAGTCCGGAATCTGAGTAGTCCGGATATGTTTCTCAGAATGGGAATCCAGATATGTTTTCCGGAATTAAGGAGTCCGGACGTGATTCCCGGAATGGGGAATCCGGATAAGTAATCCGGAAGTGGGAGTCCGGATGCCAGCGTTTCTAGAAGTGTGAGTCCGGATAAGTAATCCGGAAGTGGGAGTCCGGATACCGGTATTTCCGGAAGTGGGAGTCCGGGTT
>JAWVWS010001150.1:0-25000 GCA_033807775.1 Saussurea involucrata
GAGCAAATTGATTTTCAAGAAGAAAGTCGACATGGATGGGATCGTGCACACATTCAAGGCTATATTTCGCAGTGAGACCTTCTATCCAGTAGTCATGATCAAATCCATTAGGATATTGCTTGCGAATGCTGCATATCACGATTATGAGGTATGACAGATGGATGTCAAAACCGCGTTTCCTAATGGATCGCTAGGTGAGGACGTGTACATTGTACATGTTGCAAGAGCGTAAAAGGGTGGGGATCTGAGCATCCCAATCATCCTAATAAATTATGCGAATTGCTAAGGTCCATTTATGGACTAAAGCAAGCGTGCCAAAGTTGGAATCTTCGATTTGATGAGAAATTTAAAGAATTTGGATCAATCAAAAACAAAGATAAGCCTTGTGTATACAAAAACGCCAGTGGGAGCATTGTTGTCTCCCTAGTTTTGTATATTGATGACAAACTAATCATCGGAAATGATATCCCAATGCTAGAAGGTGTAAAATCCTGGCTAGGGAAATGTTTTGCTATGAAAGACTTGGGAGAGGCCGCCTATATTCTTGGAATAAAGATCTATCGTGATAGATCAAAGTGCTTAATTAGATTAAGCCAAAGTACATACATTGACAAGGTCTTTAAACGCTTTAAGATGGAGAGTTCCAAGAGAGGAAACTTGCTAATGGTACATGGTATACAATTGAGTAAATCTCAGTGTCTTCCACAAAGGAAGATTTGTATCGCATGAAGAGTGTTCGATATGCTTCGGCAAATGGATCCATAATGTATGCCATGATATGTACTAGACCTAACGTATCTTATGCTTTAAGCATGACTAGTAGATACCCGTCAAACCAGGGTGAAGCTCACTAGGTGGTAGTAAAGAATATCCTCAAGTACATGAGAAGGACTAAGGATATTTTCCTGCTATACGATGATACGGAAGAGGATATATGTATTCGAGGATACTCAGATGATAGCTTTCAAACCGATCATGATGGATTCAGGTCATCAGGTTTTGTGTTTACATTGAATGGTGGTGTGGTAAGTTAGAAGAGCTTCAAGTAGAGCACAATTGCAAATTCTACTACAAAGTCAAAATACCTGGCAGCATCAGATACCGGGTAGGAGGCCGTATGGATGAAGAAATTAATCACAGACCTTGGTGTAGTTCCTAGAATAGATGGCCCCGTCGAGATCTACTGTGATAATGAGGGAGCCACAACACAAGCAAAGGACACAAAGTCCCACCAACGGTCCAAGCACATTCTAAGGAAATATCACAGCATTCGAGAAATGATCAATCGAGAGGATGTGAAGATTTGCAATGTTCGATCGGAAGATAATCCGACAGATCCATTCACTAAACCTATGAGTTAGAGTAACCATGACATTCACACTAACTCTATAGGTTTAAAATTCTTGAGTATTTGAATCGATCTGTAATTTTAGTATACCTTTTTGGAACATTAAGCAATGAAATTTTATCTGTCTTAGCATACTAGGTATGATTCATTACATTAATTTCATTGTGTTCTATATTAACATGTTTAAATTCATAAATAATATGATATTATTTAAAACTATCCATGTTCAGTTGTTACTAGGGGACTAGTAACGACTTAAGATCATTGTGAAGTCTGGTTTGGGTCAAGTTGGACCAGCACAAAGTGCGAACAGAGTCACTTCCACTTATGGGTACAAGTGTTGGAAATACCCGCCTTCAAGATCACTTCATAGATCGGCGTCATAAAGTGAGTCTTGAAATGATAGTTATTCATTTATCCTTTGAACTGAGATGTACATTGGGATCTCAAGTACAAGGAGTGTTGTGCTTTGATGTATGCCTAACGTTACCTTTCACCGGGTGATTATAAGGTCTATGTTAGGTACAATATGAATTGTGTGAGAGTCGTGTACATGCAATATGGAATTTGCTCATCTCATGATGAGGGATAAATCTATCGGCCCGTCGTTGATATAAACGGAGAATTGTGTGGCCACACACAAGTAGATTGGTTGAACTAATAGGACTTGTTTACTCAATAAATATCGGAATCAAGAAATACAATCATTGAACCACCCAGGATGAGCCTGATCTATGCCTTGATTTGAATATGAAATATCGTGAAGTTAAGGGATAAGGAATATTCTATTCATACTATTGATTGTATCAATGAAAGCTAAGAAATCACATATTCATTTGACTTTAGGGTTGGTGGTGTGTTGCTAGACACATAGCCATTGTCTGTGTTTTATGTACCGTGTGCAAGTGGGAGACTGTAGGTTTCTCTATGCCCACGTCACATGAAAACACTGCTGATGTCAAGTGAACCTATGAGGGTCGCACACATAGAGTATGTATGTCTCGAATTGAGCATGATGGTCGTGAACCAAAATAAATAACATGTTGTAATGGAAGATAATTATTATTCATGTTGTATATAGATATAACTATGTTAATTATATAAAGGACCTAATATGGACAATTAATTAGTAATTTAAAAATTAATTAGACTCAAAAGCCCAATATTGAGAAGCAAAGATTTGCTAAAGCCTAAAATAATTAATCAATTATCAAGCTAATAATTGATTAAATTAAAAGGCTTTAAAAGGCCCATAAACTAGTTCAAGTTTGATTAAGGGCCCGGTCCATAAAAGGAAAGGGATTATATTTAAACCTAATGAGGTTTAGATTTAGGATAAGCTAATCGTACACACATACACACACACACACACAAGAAAAGTCGGTTTTCTTGTGTGTTTATGGTTCACATGGGCTAGCAACCGTTCGCGATAGGAACATCTCACGTGTGGATACCGAGAGGATATCTACGTTGATCTCTCGTGCTTCAAATCCGTTCATCATCAAATTCGTTTGAGGTAGTTTTCTAAGCCTTCTGGTTGTCTTTGTCCCTATTTTTTGTTAGTTACGAATCCGGGCTAGCTAGGGTTTCTCGGTTAATTTTGTTTATGTATATATATATGCATGTTTTTGTTTCCTCTGTTTTTATGTGATCCCGACCAAACCTTACAGTTTCATATCATAATCCGTGGTATATGTGTAAGGGATCCTATGTAACAACCCATCTCAAACAAGAATCATGTAACATATAACATGTACATTCATATTAAAATTCATGTAAGCTCTACACCTTCGGTCCCAATATTTTACAATATTTACTAGAATGCTGTTAGGACATAAAATGTCCTAGTTTAGAAAGTTTTGTAAAGGGCTCTACCATTATATCTTTGGGCTTAAGCTGTCGGAACTGCATGTTACACTCAGAATCGTTCAATCATTCATCACCGGTTTAGTAAGACTCCTTATGAGATAATGAATAACAGGAAGCCAACCTTAAAGCATCTTCGAGTCTTTGGTTGCAAATGCTTTGTATTGAACGACAAGGAGAATCGTAACAAGTTCAATCCGAAAGCAGTTGATGTAATCTTCATCGGATATTCTTTCTCTGCAGCTTCATATCGAATCTACCTGAAGCAGTCCAGAACAGTCATTGAAAGTGTTAATGTCAAATTTGATGAGCATAACGAGATGGCTTCTGATCGTAACAATTCAGAACCCGTGTTAACTGGAAAATTAGCTTATGAACAATTCAGTTTAGAACCTGTTCCAAAACCGAATCAGGATCAACCTCCAACTTCAAAATCTCATTTAACTGATCTTGATTATTTGGCTTTCCATATTTTCTCTCTACACTTATGTAATCATACTTTGAAGATCAATGAGAGATGACATGATTGCTGCTTGATTCACATTGTTGTTTACTTGTTTCTGGGTTCACAAATACAGTACTAACTTTTTCATTTTACAAAGATACATCACAAGGCTCTTAGTGAGATATCTAACTTAGATACAACTATCTAAAACATCTTCCTTAATCAAAACAAACAAGTCCAAGCACGTAATCACATTTTTCCTTTCCTTTTGTCTTCCCGCGGATTCTCTGGAATACATATTTAAAAACAATGAGGGTTAGACCAATTGGTCTAGTGTTGATCCTAACTCTCTCAGTGATTTGAATATGACCCTTAGAATAACTTAGTGACAATTACAAATAAGCATCTGTATGTATTAGTGTTTCACCATTAGCAATAATATATTGAGCATGTTTAGTATCGCTGATGGTACTCACTGTTTTAACTTCATAAACTCAGCCATAAATGTTCATCAGTGATAACCCGAGCCTGTTCACTTATCACTGATGATCGCTGATAGTTTCACATGTAAACAATGTTGTTTGTAATCTCCGAAGACAAGGTTCGCGATAAAGAGTTCATCGCTGACATCGAAGACAAAGCTGATGAATAAGTGACAAGTCTACTAATGACCTGATGCGGACATCGATGAAACCAAGACAAGTCCACACGCGCGAGATTTTAAGAAGAAGACTTCAGCGATAGCTGACTCACATCAGTTCTTCTCTAACGGAAGACCTACTCAGCGATCGCTGACCATGAAGCTTTTACTTCAAGAAATGTTTGTCTTATCTCCATGCACACTCCGTATAATTTATCAGACAAGAAATGCTTTTGGCCAAGATCGTACAACCACTCTGCCACTAAACTGTTCACCATATGGCCCAAAGCATGTTGTGCAAAAAGTCAGAAGCATGCACCCAATCATATGATGACACGTGTAAAGTCCTCCTGCCATGCATTTAATGCATCGGGTATAAATAGGAGGAATGTACCTTCAGTTTAAAGGTGGTCTCTCCCTCAACTACTTTGTGCTTAGAAAAATATCTCTATTTTTCTATACCTCCCGTTCTCTCGATTTCTTGTGCAAGAACACTTAGTGATTCTCAAGTTTGTTTAGATTAGGTTCTACTTAATCTTATTCTGCAACAAACTGTAAATTGTGTTTGATTTATCAATAAACAATTTAGAAAACCAAAATCTTGTGTTTGTATTCAAACCCCCCCCCCCCCCCCTTCTACAAACTAGTTACTTGTATAAACCCTTCATGACCAACAAAGATAAACCCTACCAATTCACACATGATATTATAAAGACATTAATAAAAACATGTATAATTGTATTTGAGTTTGTTACTCTTCATACCGTGCCTAAAGCACAAAATCATAACTTTTCCCTCCATGCCTACTCATACCGTGCCTTACAGCACACTCTCACCTCGTGCCTTGATGCATAAAATATTACTTTCCACACCGTGCCTCTTTCAGCACAAGATACTCAACGTACCTATTTCAGCACAACATTACTGGTATTCGTAGACAACCGATGTCTAGTGGAGCTGGCGTTCTAGCACAACAGATAGTGTATGTTGGCATTCTAGCCCAACCGATAGTCCAATACATAAAGGGATCAACCAATTCACCATTCCACGCATTTCATAATATTATCCGTATTAACTTTCATTATTTAAAAACATATGTATCCCAGTTCGAAAATGGTTAAAGGAAAACTCACCTGAATGCTATTATATTAGTCTTCTCAAAAAATATCCCAAGCAAGCAACTTCACACAAAATCTGAATTAAACAAATACATATTGGATTTAATAGACCATACTAGACATGAGTCTTATTGCAGACTAAGAACCCTAAATAATGCCCTGAATACCCCTAAGGTCATCACAAAGACTGGTGATACCCAAAAACATAAAAACTGAACCCAATATACTTATTGCAAACTCACATGTCGCAACCCGCGATTGTGATAACTCACTTGCCGCAACCAACTATAGTGGCAACTACACTTGTCGCAACCAACTATTGCGACAAGTCCAATTGTCGCAACCAATTATTGCGACAAGCTAACTTCTCTCAACCCACTAAAAACGAATCTGATTAGAAAAACGACTATCTCGATCTTTCTAAAACGGTGAAAACCTGCAGAAATGAATAAGAACTATTTGCCTACGTATTTACAAACTCAGATTCCCAACCATCTATAAAATCCTATAAACCTAAAACCTAAACCGGTAGAAAACTCCCAAAACCTATTAGGAACTAAAAATATAAAACATACCTTATCAAATTGACTTCAAAATCTTCAAACTGTAGCTTCCCTTCTTCTTCTCCTTCGGTTTCTTTCTAAAAAACACACACATAAACTTTTGAATGTAATCGTGGACTTTAGAAACCAATAAGGAGGTGATCTCGTTATATACATCTCAATAATTGCAAATAGAAAGCCCATACTAGGCCATAAGGACAAATAATACCCTCTGACTTAATAACACTAATTAAAACTTACCCCAAAACTTACGTAACATAATAAATAAAACTCCCTTAACTTAAACTAAGACATAAAACTTAAATAACGAAACTTACCTGGGTTATCACAATATATCCCCCTTAAAATAATTTCTTCCTGAAATTCGATCAGGCAAATAGGTGCGGATACTTTATATTCATTTCTGCTTCAGATTTCCAAGTAGCATCGTGACCTTTGTGATAACGCCAATGTACTTTTACCAATACAATCTCTTTATTTCTCAACGTTTTAACCTTCTGATCCACAATCGCTTTTGGTTCTTCAATGAAGGTTAGATTTTCCTTAATTTGCACTTCTGGTAACGGTATGGCTTGATTAGGAGCAGCTAAACACTTTCTCAAATTTTATACATGAAATTGTTGTGAATACCACTTAGTTCAGATGGGAGTTCTAGTTTATACGCCACTTCGCCTACCCGTTCGATGATTATGAATGGTCCAACGTATCTCGGACTTAACTTTCCCCGCTTTCCAAATAGAAATATTCCCTTCCAAGGCGAGACTTTCAACATAACTCTATCCCCAACCTGAAACTCCAAAGGTTTACGACGTTTATCAACATAACTTTTCGGTTGGTCCTGAGCCATTTTCAGTCGTTCACGGATCTGATCAATCTTATCTGTAGATTAATTGAACTATCTCTGGCACGGCTAATTACTTCTCCCCCACTTCATTCCAACATAACGGAGTGCGACACTTTCGACTATAAAGCACTTCAAAAGGCGTCGCTTGAATACTGGAATGATAACTGTTGTTATAAGCCAATTCAGTCAGTGACAAGTATTTTTCCGATGACCCTCCAAATCAATCACACAAGCCCTTAACATATCTTCTATTGTTTAGATGGTTCGTTCGCTTTGGCCATCTGTTTGTGGATGATAGGCAGTGCTAAGTTTGATTTGGGACCCCAAGTCTCATTGAAAACTCTTCCAAAACATAAAAGTGAATCGGCTGTCATGTTCAGAAATAATTGATAACGACACACCATGTCGAGTCACCACTTCGTCAATATACAATTTGGCCAATATTTCTAGTGGATATGATTTATTAATTGGTAAGAAATGAGCTAACTTTGATAATCGATCAATGATTACTCATATAGCGTCAAAACCTTTCGGAGTTCTCGGTAACATGGTAATGAAATCCATAGTAATGTGATCCCACTTCCCAACCGGAATCTCTAAAGATTGAAGTGTACCCGACGACTTCTGATTTTAAGCTTTCACAAGAAAATAAGTAAAACAACGTTCTACATATTTGGCAATTTCATTCATCAAGCCTGGCCACCAAAAGTATTGTCGAAGATCCTTGTACATTTTATTAGTACCTGGATGAATCGAAAAACGAGATTCATGAGCTGCCTTCAAAATCCTTTCATGTAATTCACCCAACCAAGGACCCCAAATTCGGTTTTCAAAGCACATCAAATCACGATCATTCTTTAATAATAATGATGTCATTCCCACTAGTCGCTCCCGTTTTATTGTAACACCCTAAAATTTAGACAATATAAATTGGAAATTTCCGGAAAATGGGTAAAATAAAAACTTCATAAAATAAACCAACTACAACCCTTAATGTAACGGGATAGTTTAGACAAGTTTAAATTAACGAGTATCGAGACATAATACACAACAACCTACTAATCTAGAATGGAATTAAACTAGATTAACACGGGTGTCACTATATCTCCAAAAAACTCTCATCTGGAATTCCCAAAAGCCCGACCCTCCAAGCTCCTAAGCATGGTCGACAAATCAACGCGTCAAAGTCGCACCGCTAGTGGGACCTAAATCCACGATATACAACACCACAAGTGTTAGACCGAAAATCTAGTGAGCTAGCTATGTATGCTTACCAACCTTGTCCCGAGCATGGGTGACTGCCTCGCCGTGCCCCGTACCGATGTTAATTGAATGAATGGACCCCACCAACCAACTTGAGAGAGTGTAACTTCATAAGATTGATAAGAATAAGCAATATTGTAAACCAAACCAATGTTACCGAATTCGTGCGGTAGTAATAACCACAATTTGATTTCCGTCAAATGACCCAACCTGAACATGAATATACAAGAGGAATACTCTTGAAATACGGGGGAACCCCGTTACGATCGTGGTGATGAGAACACATGACATGGAGTCACCCGTGATGTTATTAGATTGCACCTCAAGTCCCGATTTTAGTTCCCATGCCATTAAGACATCACAACCTCAAACCATCATTTAATGCCTTTATTGCCGACTCCGTTGAGTTACACCTCAAAGACTTATGGGACCACATTGCACCTCCAAGCTAGACGAATTACACCTCAAGGACCCCAATGTCTCATATTCCTACTCGCTAGTGACCCAAAATGGTCAACAATTCATACAAATAGTTAATACAAATCTAAGTCCTTGTGCACAAGGAGTCAGATACCAAGAATTCCCCAAACATGATCATCTTAATATATAGTAGACCTCAAATTAGTCATACTCTTCATGTTATCACAATAGAAGCATTTATCGACACAATTGCATATTTATTCATAAACTAATTATCTACACAATAGTGGGTTAGGGCACATATTTATCCATACTTTTAACTCATTATCACAAGTATAATCCCCTTTTTGTCCAAATCATGGCAAAACTGACATATTTCACATTTAAGTTCACAATACCCATTTTTGAGCTAAAACAGGGAAACCCTAGTTTTGTATCAAGGTTCCCAAATGGTGAGATACTCTTCATTCTATAACACCTCGAATTTTCTATTGTATTATTTTATGTGAATAGGGGTTTGTTTGTAATTTAGTCTAAGTTATGGACTAATTGTAATTTTTAACTCCAGTGTTGAAATTGTAATTTGACCAAAGTTTAATGTTAAATTTGGAAATTTAACTTGTGGGATTAATTGGTCATTCTTGAAAGATAAGATTACCTTAAGTGTAGGTAAGTGTCATCTGTTGAGATAATATCTCAAATCGTATTTTGTGGAAGTCGGTTGAAAGATAGCAGAGAGAAAAAAGAGAAAGAATAGAAAGGAGAAAGGAGAAAGGAGAAAGAAGAAAAGAGAAATTAAGGAACTGTGATCTGGTAAGGATCTGATGAGTTTGGTTTGGTAAATCTTTTAGCCTGGTAGCTATGCTCCATGTATGATTATTGTTATTGATTAAGTATTGGAAAAGATTTGGGAGCAGAGAAGATTTTATCAAGACGCACAAATCAGGTGAGTTCATCTCTATTCAAATGCTTTTAATTAAATTTAATCAGAAGTAGTATGTAACCTGTCTGAATGATTTGGTAAATTGTTGTGGAATAAAAATTAAGCAACAAGTTGATTTTGGATGATTTTTAGAAGCAACTTTGATGATAATCGATAACTGTAGCGAAGTCCCGGTATTAAGGAAATGAATTGGTTCCGGAATTGGACCGGATCCGGAATTGGATTGGATTCCGGAATGGACCGGATCCGGATTTTGGTTGGGTTCCGGTAATTAAACTTCCGGAATTGGGTCTCTTTTAATCGGATCCGGAAATAAATCGAATACCGGAAGTGGTTTGTGGTAGGATCCGGAAGTATTAAACTTCCGGAACGGGGCCTCATATAATTGGGTTCCAGAACTTCTAAAAAGTACTGGAATTGGGCCCCAACTAATTAGGATCCGGAAATCATTTTTTTTACATACCGGAAATTGGGCTAAAAGCCCGGAACTGTTTGTGTACCGGAATAATGGATCCGGAATATATTCCGGGAGATGGGGGATCCGGTAACTAGCAGCCCGGACTTGGGCCTCTTCTTTGAAATCGAGACTTAATGAACAAACCATATTGGGCTTTAAGCCCGAAACCAAATGGAATTAGATTAAGGATTAGAATTCATTAGAAATTTGATTTTTTTGAATTAAGATTATTATTAGATTAATTCTGTAAATTAAGTTCGGGATACTTTTGATTATGATATTCGGAAGAGAAACCGTCGAGATTAAAGACATATTAAATTGTTAATATTTTTATGGTTAAGAATATGTCAGGAGATATAGCGTGATGTCTTTTATACATATACGTTAATAAGTGTAATGGATCCATAGGCACTGTTTTTATTTTAACGTGGAATAGGCATAAAGTAATTTGTAATTCCCGTTGACCTGAAATGTGGAATAGGCATAAAGTAATTTGTAATTCCCATTTCCTAAAGGTGTTATGAAATGAGAAATAGGCATAAAGGAATTTGTAATTTCTATTTCATAGTGTGATGTGAAATGCGGAATATGCATAAAGTAATTTGTAATTTCCGTTCACATGGAAATGGAGAATAGGCATAAAGTAAATTGTAATTCTCATTTCGTAGTATAGAAATCGAGGAATAGGCATAAACTAAATTGTAATTCCTGATTTCTATGGAAATACCAGAGATAGGCATAAAGTAATTTGTAATATCCACTTCCAGTCCAAGAAATAGGCATAAAGCAACTTATAATTTCTTGGATAAGAGCAATAATCTATAATTTATAATGATTCATAGTAGGCTATTGATTGTGATAATATGACTTACTGAATGTTAGTCATATTCATGGTATCGGGTATGTTCCCGTCATTGAGGTGAGAACGTGTACGGTAAGAATGGTGGCGAACAAGTTTGTTTATATGTATTGTATATTTTCAAAGTTGTTAATGTTTTAATTTGAATTTGGATGTTCTCACTAGGCATAAGTCTAATTGTTCAAATTAAATTTTCTTACCAGGTACAGGATCAGGGAAATAAATGGGATGTGGGACGAGAGCCTTTGAAGTATTCAACTTTTGAGATAAGCGGAGGAGTTAGTTAATGCAATGAGGCTTTTGGATGGATTTCTTAGATAACCAGTTAATCTGATTATAGTTGATATGATTAGATTAATAGGTTATTTGGAGAATTCAATAATTGTAAATATGAACCCTCATAGTTAATTCCCTCCTTATTTATATAAAAGTTGGATGTTATTCCATCATAACTTGTTACAATTTGATGTTCAAATTAGCCCTGATTTTTAGGGTGTTACAATATGGTATCAGAGCTGAAGTTTAAGAGAACTAGGTATGATAATGAGATACCTAGACTTAAGCTGAGATGAATTAAGTTATGATTCATGAGATATGGGTAGAAGTGCTAAGACGGGATAGTCTTAGAGTCGACGGAAATACGTGAAATTAGTACTGTAACGATGGTAACGAGGATTCTCATGTATAGTATGTTCACAATTTCAATTAGCTAATGTTATTATGAATATATTGTTACACAAGCATACTTATTTCAAAATTGTTACAGTGACTAATGCACGGTAAAGTACGTTTCGTATGGGTAACCATTTCTTATGGTTATTTCTCTGTGTCCTCTCCAGAACAACGGTGAATACACCACCAAGGTCCCCTAATTCTTCGGAGGATAGGGAAGTATTGGACTGGGGAGAAAAGCGACCTGAAATGGTTGGAACTCATGAATGTCCGTCGAGGCTACCTTCTATGGGAGGAACGGACAGTCGAGCACATAGATCGACTACCAGTACCGTCAACCCGGAGACGACGGAGTCTACAATGGAGTCTCGCATGATGGAGAATATGATGCGAATGATGAATACATCAATGGCACAACAAACATAGATGTTCATGAAAGCGTTGAATGATCGAAGTTCTGAGTTACGACGAACGGAGACAGATACTGGTGTCATAAATCTAATTCGTAATCCGGTGATGAATGTAAATAGGAGGGTGGAAAGAATCTGCTCATTTAAAACGTTTCTAAGCTGTAAACCGCCAGAGTTTACTGGAGCCGACAATCCAATAGCATGTATGAATTGGCTCAGAGAAATGCAACAAGCTTTTCGAGCTTGTGGATGTGATGAGGAATCTAAAGTCAGGTTTGGTTCTCAAATGTTACGAGGAAACGCGTTGACATGGTGGAATATCGTAACATCTACTGTGACGGCTCCAGTCTTAGCTGCTTTGACATGGGAGTCGTTCAAGAAAAAGATTCTGGAGGAATATTGCAACGAGAACGAAATGGACAGGATTGAAGAAGAGCTTCGGACTCTTAAGAAGGGTACTTCGTCTGTTAGGAAGTACACTGAATCCTTTATGGAAAAGCTGAATCTAGTGGGGCATGTGGCTCCAACTGAGAAAGAGAAGATTAAAGCCTATCTGAAGGGATTACCGGCGGATATGATGTCGCGGTTGCGAAGATCCAAAGCTTCAACGTTGAGAGAGACGATCGAAGAAGCTAAAGTGATAGAAGAAGTATATGCCAAAGACAAGGAGGAGAAAATGCACGGAGGAGAGAAATGAAAGTGGGAAGGCCGGTCGGAGTCTTCTCAGAAATCCAAATCGTTTGGCAAGAACGTTCGTTAGGAGTCCCATTAGGAACCAAATTGTTGTCAGAAATGCCGAAGCAAGCATTACGGCCAGTGTCGGGTAGTCGGGAATGAATGTTTCAAGTGTGGAAAGACTGGGCATCTAGCAGCAAGCTGTCCTATTCAAGGGCCAATTTGTTTCGAGTATAAACAACCCGGACACTTCCGAAGAGATTGTCCGAAGCTAAAGAAGGGCGGAGACCAAGGAAAGAAACCAAGTGCTCCTAAACCAACGGGCCAGACATTTCATATGACGGCAGAAGAGGCGAAGGAGTCTAAAGATATTGTTTCTGGTGCATTCCTCGTTAACTCCATTCTCGCACGTATTTTATTTGACTGTGGTGCAAATTTGTCGTTTGTGTCCATATCATTCTATCAAAAGTTAGCTATGCCTGGCACTACTTTGGAAGATGCCTTAGTAGTCGGGATAGCTAACGGAGGTCAAGTCTTAGTTCGTGAAAGACTTGAGGGTTGTTTAATTTCGATAGGGGAAACGAAATTTCCGATTGACTCGTTGTTAATGGAAATTGGGGGATTTGATGTGATTGTGGGTATGGATTGGTTGACGATCAACTAGGTATAAATACTTTGTGCAAAGAAATTAATTTGGATTCCGATAGCCGATAAGGATGATGTATTCATCTTTGGGGAAAAGAGAAAGGGGGAAGTTCCGTTAATTTTTGTTGCAAAAACGCGTAAGTGTTTGATAAAAGGATGTTCATCCTATCTAGCGTATGTTCTAGATGTGAAGTCAGAAAAGAAACAGGTGGAAGATATCATGGTAGTACGTGAATTCCCGGACGTATTTCCCGATGACCTTCCTGGTCTACCGTCTGAACGACAAGTAGAGTTTCGTATCGATCTTATCCCTGAATCGGCACCAATAGCGCGTGCACTGTATCGCTTAGCGCCGGCCAAAATGAAAGAGATGATGTCTCAACTGCAAGAGCTGCTAGACAAGGGTTTTTTTAGACCAAGTTCTTCACCTTGGGGAGCTCCGGTATTGTTTGTTAAGAAGAAGGATGGCACTATGACGATGTGCATCGACTACCGGGAGCTGAATAAGGTGACGATTAAGAACAAGTATCTTCCGAGGATTGATGATTTGTTTGATCAACTCCAAGGTGCGGGATGCTTTTCAAAGATTGATCTAAGGTCGGGATACCATCAGGTTCGGGTAAGAGATGAAGATATTCCTAAGACGGCGTTCAGAACGAGGTATGGGCATTATGAATTTTCTTGTAATGCCGTTCGGGATGACTAATGCTCTAGGCGTGTTCATGGATCTGATGAACAGAGTATGTCGACCATTATTAGACAAGTCTGTCAACTCCAGGCGTGTTCATGGATCTGATGAACAGAGTATGTCTACCATTCATAGAAAAGTCTGTCATTGTATTTATTGATGACATACTTGTTTATTCGAAGAATGAAGTAGATCTTGAATGCCATGTTCGTAAAGTCTTGGAAGTTCTGAGAAAGGAGAAATTTTACGCAAAATTTTCAAAGTGTGAATTTTGGTTAAAAGAAGTACAATTTCTGGGGCATGTGATCACTTCGGAAGGAGTTAAAGTAGATCCAGCAAAGATAGAAGCAATGATGAACTGGGAAACACCAAAGAGCGCGTCGAAAATAAGAAGTTTCTTAGGTTTGGCAGGTTACTACCGGAGATTTATCAAAGACTTTTCAAAGATTGCTTCTGCTTTGACCTTGTTGACTCGGAAGAATGTAAAGTTGTATGGACAGAAACGCAAGAGGCAGCTTTCAGAACTTTACGTCAGAAGTTATGTGAAGCTCCTATAATTGCACTACCGGAAGGAACAGAAGATTTGGTCGTATATAGTGACGCGTCAAAGATGGGTTTAGGGTGTGTGTTGATGCAACGAGGCAAGGTGATTGCTTGCGCATCAAGACAACTTAAAGAGCATGAGAAGAATTACCCTACCCATGATTTAGAATTGGCAGCGGTCGTGTTTGCATTAAAGCTGTGGCGTCATTATCTGTATGGAACGAAGTGCATACTTTACACTGATCACAAGAGCTTGAAGCATGTCTTTGATCAGAAGGAGTTGAATATGAGGCAGCGGCATTGGTTAGAGTTACTTAAATATTATGATTGTGAATTGCATTACCATCATGGTAAGGCAAGTGTTGTAGTTGATGCTTTAAGTAGAAAATAATATAGTAGGTGTTTGAAAACGACTAATGCCAGGATTGACGTGACATCAAGTTTGATTGAAAAGATAAAAGAGGCATATGCGGAAGCTTTATTGGAAGAAAATCTGAAAGATAAAGTTATGAGCAAACAACATCTTCAACTGACTGAAGATAGCCGTGGAGTCAAGCTGTTCCAAGGCCGTGTTTGGGTGCCAAAAGTGGGAGGAAATCGAGAGTTAATTCTCGAAGACGCCCACAAGTCTAAGTATTCTATACATCTTGGAAGTACTAAGATGTATAGGGATCTGAAGTTGCACAACTGGTGGCCAGCTATGAAGTTAGATGTGGCACGAATAGTAGAAGAGTGTGTGACATGTTCGTTAGTGAAAGCCGAACATCAAAAGCCTTACGGAAGTTTTCAATCTTTGGAAATTCCGGAATGGAAGTGGGAGAAGATTACCATGGGTTTTGTGACGAAGTTACCAAGAACGTCAAAGGGTAACGATACTATATGGGTAATCGTGGATCGATTGACCAAGAGTCTCACTTTTTGGTAATGAAAGAAGCATCACCAATAGATAAATTAGAGAAGCTGTATATTGATGAAGTGGTGTCAAGGCATGGTATACCGGTGTCTATAGTTTCGGATCGTGATAGTCTGTTTACCTCGAGGTTTTGGCAATCACTACAAGAAGAATTGGGTACGAGAGTCAATTTGAGCACTGCTTACCATCTACAAACAGACGGGCAAAGTGAAAGAACCATTCAAACTCTGGAAGATATGCCCAGGTCGTGCGTGTTAGACTTTGGAGGTAACTGGGATACGCATCTACCATTCGTAGAGTTTGCGTATAACAATAGTTATCACTCCAGTATCGGAAGAGAACCTTTTGAAGCTTTGTATGGTCGGAAATGTAGAACTCCAGTGTGTTGGTTAGAAGTTGGAGAAAAGCAGTTTGCTGGTCCGGAACTTGTGCAACAAACGGCTGATAAAGTGAAAGAGATTCGGAAGCATATGAAAGCAGCTCAAGATCGACAAAAGAGTTGTGCTAATCCGAAAAGAAGACCGAAAGAGTTTCAAGTTAGGGAGCGAGTAATGCTTAAAAGTTTCCATGTGGAAGGGCGTGATAAGGTTTGGTAAACGTGGAAAGTTAAGTCCTCATTTTCTAGGACCTTTCACTATAACTAAGCGAGTGAGACATCAAGCTTATCAGTTGGATCTTCCACCTGAATTGGAAGGCATCCACAATACCTTCCATATCTTCTACCTTCGTAAATGTTTAGCCGAAGAGAATGACGTGGTTCCACTTACAGACGTAAGGGTGGATGAAAAGAGCCGTTGTGTGGAAGAATCGGAGGCGATTTTAGAGAGGTCGGTTAAGAAATTGCGACATAAGGATGTAGTTATGTTGAAAGTGCAATGGAAACACCACCGAGGTGCTAACGTGACGTTAGAACCCGAAGAGGATATGAAGATTAGATATCCTCATCTCTTTACCTAGCTTTGATTTCGGGGACGAAATCATTTCCAAGTTGGGGAGAATTGTAACACCTCGAATTTTCCATTGCATTATTTTACATGAATAGGGGTCTATTTGTAATTTAGTCTAAGTTATGGACTAATTGTAATATTTAACTCAAGGATTGAAATTGTAATTTGACCAAAGTTTAATGTTAAATTTGAAAACTTAACTTGAGGGGTTAATTGGTCATTCTTGAAAGATAAGATTACCTTAAGTGTAGGTAAGTGTCATCTGTTGAGATCATATCTCACATAGTATTCTGTGGAAGTCGGTTGAAATATAGCAGAGAGAAAGAAGAGAAAGGAGAAAGGAGAAAGAAGAAAAGAGAAATTAAGGAACTGTGATCTGGTAAGGATCTGATGAGTTTGGTTTGGTAAATCTTTTAGCTTGGTAGCTATGCTCCATGTATGATTATTGTTATTGATTCGGTATTGGAGAAGATTTGGGAGCAGAGAAGATTTTATCAAGACGCACAAATCAGGTGAGTTCATCTCTATTCAAATGCTTTTAATTAAATTGAATCAGAAGTAGTATGTAACATGTCTGAATGATTTGGTAAATTGTTGTGGAATGAAAATTAAGCAACAAGCTGATTTTGGATGATTTTTAGAAGCAATTTTGATGATAATCGATAACTGTAGCGAAGTCCCGGTATTAAGGAAATGAATTGGTTCCGAAATTGGACCGGATCCGAAATTGGATTGGATTCCGGAATGGACCGGATCCAGAATTTATTTTGGTTGGGTTCTCGTAATTAAACTTCTGGAATTGGGTCTCTTTTAATCGGACCCGGAAATAAATCGAATACCGGAAGTGGTTTGTGGTAGGATCCAGAAGTATTAAACTTCCGGATGGGGCCTCAATTAATTGGGTTCCGGAACTTCTAAAAAGAACCGGAATGGGCTTGGATAGGTACCAGATCTATAGAGAACCAGAATTGGGCCCCAACTAATTAGGATCCGGAACTTATTTTTTTTACATACCGAAAATTGGGCTAACACCCCGGAACTGTGTGTGTACCGGAATAATGGATCCGGAATATATTCCGGGAGATGGGGGATCAGGTAATTAGCAGCCCGGACTTGGGCCTCGTCTTTGAAATATAGACTTAATGAACAAACCAGATTGGGCTTTAAGCCCGGAACCAAATGGAATTAGATTAAGGATTAGAATTCAATTAGAAATATGATTTTTCTGAATTAAGATTATTATTAGATTAATTCTGTAAATTGAGTTCGGGTTACTTTTGATTATGATATTCGGAAGAGAAACCGTCGGGATTAAATACATATTAATTTGTTAATATTTTTATAGTTAAGAATATGCCAGGAGATATAGCGTGATGTGTTTTATACATATACGTTAATAAGTGTAATGGATCCATAGGCACTGTTTTTATTTAATGTGGAATAGACATAAAATAATTTGTAATCCCCGTTGACCTTAAATGTGGAATAGGCATAAAGTAATTTGTAATTCCCATTTCGTAACGGTGTTATGAAATGAGAAATAGGCATAAAGGAATTTGTAATTTCTATTTCATAGTGTGATGTGAAATGCGGAATAGGCATAAAGTAATTTGTAATTTTCGTTCACATGGAAATGGAGAATAGGCATAAAGTAAATTGTAATTCTCATTTCGTAGTATAGAAATCGAGGAATAGGCATAAAGTAAATTGTAATTCCTGATTTCTATGGAAACACCAGAGATAGGCATAAAGTAATTTGTAATCTCTACTTCCAGTCCAAGAAATAGGCATAAATCAACTTGTAATTTCTTGGATAAGAGCAATAATCTAAAATCTGTAATGATTCGTAGTAGGCTCTTGATTGTGATAATATGACTTTCTAAATGTTAGTCATATTTATGGGATCAGGTATGTTCCCGTCATTGAGGTGAGCACGTGTACGGTAAGAATGGTGGCGAACAAGTTTGTTTATATGTATTGTATATTTTCAAAGGTGTTAATGTTTTAATTTGAATTTGGATGTTCTCACTAGGCATAAGCCTAATTGTACAAATTAAATTTTCTTACCAGGTACAGGCTCAGGGAAATAAATGGGATGTGGGACGAGATCTTTTGAAGTATTCAACTTTTGAGATAAGCGGAGGAGTTAGCTAATGCAATGAGGCTTTTGGATGGATTGCTTAGATAACCCGATTAATCTTATTGTAGTTGATATGATTAGATTAATAGGTTATTTGGAGAATTCAATATTTGTAAATATGAACCCTCATAGTTAATTCCCTCCTTATTTATATAAATTTGGATGTTATTCTATCATAACTTATTACAATTTGAGGTTCAAATTAGTCCTGATTTTTAGGGTGTTAAACCTTCTAACATAGAAGCACATTAGGTAAGACAAATATGGGTTTTGAACTCATAAATGATAAGAAATCATGAAACCCAAATTTTTATTTAAAACATTAAATGATAAGTAAATTCATATTAATGCACTTAAATACCAAGTAATGTAGGATTTACAAGTAAAGAGTACTTACCAAGTGGGTTTGTAAAGGAAAAACCCAACATAGACCAAAACCCTAGTTGTAGAAATTGAAGTCTTGAAGCTCTACAACTCATCAAGCTTCTTCCTATCCCTTAAATGCTTGACTTAAGGTTAGGTGGAGGTTGGATTTATGAAGCAAGAATCATAAATGTTGTTGATCTTTGAAATTAAATGAGAGGGAGTGATTGTAGGTGTAAATCGCACCTTGAGTGTGTGTGGGAACTGATTTTGGGTGGAACGGTAAAGTGAGGGAGAAGAATAGCCTAAAATGTCTAAAATGGCAATTTTCCCGTCGGTCATAACGCGGACGTCCGCATGGTGCTCTTAAGCGGACGTCGGACTTAGGCCGAACTGCACCCCCTTCAATTTCTATTATTGCTTCCGCGGATGATTTGTGGAAGTCCGCTTGACACGGACGTCCGACTTTCTCCTTCAAACGGACGTCCACTTAGTCCAGAAACCGAATTTTCCCAATTCTTTTGTCAAGTTTCAAGACTCGACCCAACGCGTTAAATCATGAAATCCAGCAGATAAAAGATGAAATTAGCTACTTCCAAATACTATCTTAGTTTAATAAAATTCCTATTTCCCAATAAGGAAGACACCTAACCGAAAGTAAAGTGCAATAAGTGGTACGTTGATAAAGAGCTTACCGCTAAATTTCGGGGTGTTACAATCCTCCCCTTGTTGGAAAAGATTTCATCCTCGAAATCTTGAGTTAAACAAATAGATGAGGATAAAGCTTCTTCATGTCCTCTTCCGATTCCCACGTTACGTTGGCTCCTCGATGATGCTTCCATTGCACCATCACCATCACCACATATTTATGACGAAGTTTCTTCGTTTCCCTTTCCAAAATGATTCCAGCCTCTTTCATACACCGGTTGTTGTCCACCCGAATTTCCGATAGCAGAATGACATTATCTTCTTCCGCCAATCATTTTTGCAAGTAACAAAACGGAACGTAGGGTGAATCACACTCATCTCGATTGGCAACTCTAACTTATAGGCTTAATGTCCCACACGTTTAATAATAGGGAAATGTCCAAGGAAAGAGGGCAAAGCTTCCCACGCTTCCCGAACCTAATGATTTCCATTCCATGGCAAAACCTTCAACATCACCCGATCACCCACTTGAAACTCAACCGGTCGCCTTTTTTTGTCGGCATAACTCTTTTGACTATCTTGTGCCGCCTTCAAACGCTCTCGAATACTCTTTACCTTGTCCGTCGTTTCTTGTACACTTTCCGGCCTGGCAAACTGCTTCTCGCCCACTTCAAGCCAACAAATGGGTGTTCTACATTTTCGCCCATCCAAAACTTCAAAAGGTGTCATGCCAAGGCTTGAATGGTAACTATTGTTGTAGGCGAACTCCACCAATGGGAGATGAGAGCCCCAATTTCCTCCAAAGTCGATTACACACGACGTCAACATGTCTTCCAATGTTTGAATAGTCCGCTCGCTTTGTCCGTCCGTTTGAGGATGATAGGTCGTGCTTAACTTCACCTTCGTTCCCAATTCCCTTCGAAAGGCATTCCAAAAGTGAGCAGTAAAACGGCTATCACGGTCGCATACAATAGACAATGGCACTCTGTACCTTCAGACCACTTCGTTGATATACAATCTTGCCAACTGTCCATCGGCAATATTTCTCGCATAGCCAAAAAGTGAGTGTTTTTGGTCATTCGATCCACTATTAACCAAATGGTGTCATGGCCTTTCAAAGTCCTTGGTAACTTCGTCACAAAATCCATCATGATATGATCCCATTTCCACTCCGGTATTTCTAGCGATTGCAAACTGCCATAGGGCCGTTGGTATTCGGCTTCACTAGTGAGTAAGTAATGCACTTTTCTACAAAGCCGACCACATCAAGTTTCTTTAACCGACAACCAATAGTTCAACTTCAAATCACTATACATTTTGGTGCTTCCAGGATGTATAGAATATTTTGACTTGTGGGCTTCCTCCATGAGCATTTCTTGGCACCCTCCAGTTTTTGGCACCCAAATCCGCCCTTGGAAAAGCTTCAATCCCCTACTATCTTTCGTCAGTAGAAGATGTTGCCTCACCATAGATTCTTCCTTAAGGTTTGCGTCAAGTAATGCTTCGGTTTGAGCGATCTTGATCATGTCAATCAATCTCGAGATAACTTCGATTCTTGCCAACGATGTTTGCACCTTCCCACTGTACCCCTTCTGACTCAAAGCGTCCGCCACTACATTCCCATTGCCCGGATGGTATAGTAGTTTGCAATCACAGTCCTCAAGCAACTCTAGCCATCTCCGTTGAAGCATATTCCACTCTTTTTGATCAAAAACATATTTCAAGCTTTTATGATCGGTGTAAAGCGTGTATTTCGTTCCATACAAGTAGTGTCATCATAACTTCAACTCAAACACGACCGCCTCCAATTCAAGGTCGTGAGTTGGGTAATTCTTTTCATGTTCTTTCAATTGACTTGATGCATAGGCTATCACCTTTCCCCTTTGCATTAAAACACAACCCAAATCCATTTTAGACACATCACTATAGACAACAAAGTCTTCAGCTCCTTCGGGCAGTGATATGATTGGAGCTTAACAAACTTTCCGTTGTAAAGTCTGAAATGCTTCTTCTTGCGCATTAGTTCATATGAAATTCACATTCTTTCGAGTCAACGCAGTTAGTGACGATGCAATCTTAGAGAAATCTTGGATGAATCTTCGGTAGTACTCGACTAGGCCCAAAAAACTTCGATTCTTCGTAGAACTTTTGGAGGCTCCCAATTCAAAATTGCTTCAACTTTCGCGGGATCTACCTTCATTCCTTCCCGGGTCACCACATGCTCCAAGAATTGAACATCCCATAACCAAAACTCACACTTAGAGAATTTATCGTACAACTTCTCCTTCCATAGCACTTCTAACACTTCCCTAAGATGTCTCTCATGCTCTGCATCATCATTGGAGTAAACGAAAATATCATCGATGAACACGATTACTGACTTGTCCAAGAAAGGTCGGCAAACTCAGTTCATCAAGTCCATAAACATTGTCGGCGCGTTTGTTAACCCAAATGGCATGACTAGAAACTCGTAGTGCCCATACCAAGTCCTCTTCTTTAACCTTCACTTGTTTATAACCGGATCAGAGGACAATCTTGGAGAAACATCCGGCTCCTTGAAGCTGATACTTGTTCTTCACGGTCACCTTGTTCAATTCCCGATAGTTGATATACATCCTCATTGACCCATCTTCCTTCTTGACAAAAAGCACCAGAGCTCCCCAAGGCGAAGAGCTCAGTCTCACAAAACCCTTCTCTAAAAGCTTATGTAGCTGAGTCATCTCCTGCATTTATGTTGGTGCAAGACGGTACGGTGCACGGGCTATCGGTGCCGCTCCTGGAATCAATTCGATCTTGAACTCTACTTGACGGACGGGTGGCAAACCCGGTAGATCATCGGGAAAGATGTCCGGATACTTACTAACGACTTTCACATCTTCTACCTTCTTCATCTTCGCCTTAGCGTCCACCACGTAACCCAGGAACGATGGGTACTTCTTTATGAGACACTTCCTTGCTTTTATGGAAGAAATAGTAGCCACCTCGCCCTTCCGTTTCTCTCCGTAGACGAGAACAAAGTCCCCACTTCGAAGAGGTATCCTAATGAGTTTCTTGGAGCACAATATTCCCTCCTTATGGTTTGCCAACCAGTCCATCCCAATAACCACGTCAAAACTCACAATAGCCATGGGGAGCAGGTCCACCTCAAAGACTTCGCCACTGATCTCTAGGCGACAACTTTCCAAGATTTCCCGCAAAACCACATGTTCCCCATTTGCTACCTCTATGACTAAAGCATCGCGTAGAGTACTAGTAAACACATTTAAGGATTTGCAAAACTCTAACGACACGAAATAGAAATTCACACCAGAATCAAACAATACTCTAGCGGGGAAAGAGTTGAGTGACAACGTACCCGACACCATATCGGCGGTTTCCTTTGCCTCTTCTTTTTTCATCTGAAAGGCCCTACCTTGAGCCTTAGGTATGGCCTCCCTCCTCGGTTGACTTCCCTCTCTCATCCCCTCTCAGCTTGGGGCACTCTCGCTTCACGTGCCCAATCTCTTTGCACTCGAAGCACACCATCCCCCTTATATGGCACTCGGGGCTAGTTGATAAGTGCATATTTTAACTGTATTTTGTATATCAAATAATCCCTTAATTTACAGTTTTCTAAACTAAATATCACCACATTAAATATGGTTTGATTTGTATTTCCTTTTTATTTCATTAATCAAATAGGAAAGGAAACAAGTAAAAGAAAAAAAGAAAAGAAAAATTAAACAAAACCGTGTGTGCTTCGTGGGTGCAGTGAGTAAGGAAAAAAAAGAAAAAAAGGCTTTTAATATTGGGTTATTTCTATTTTGGCAGCCCATGATAGGAAGAGAAGAAGGAGCCCAAATCCATACAGAAATGTGAGGGATTTTGTCCAGGTTCGCAGGCGTTCCTCTCCATCGCTCGGGAGAATTTTTCTTGCAGAAAACCCACGCCAAAACTAGCGTCGGGCTCTGCCTTCAATCCCGATTTTCATGTTCAATCAACTTTTTTGGACGTGGGTATAAAAATCAACATGGAACCGTCGATTAAGAGGGGGGAGATCGGCCAGATTTTGACGGAGAGGAACGAGTCGATTTATTTAGGTTTCTTCATGATTTCTTCAATTAACTTAGGTTTTTAGTGTAAGTTGAACATTTGCTTTCAGTTTTAAGTTTCTCAATCGAGCAATGAGTTTATAATCATTTGGCTCGGATTGTGTCTTGTTGCACTTTTTACAATCATTTGATTTCCATTTATGCCAACTTTGAATTAATCGTTTATCACAGTTCGGTCGGTTAATTTGAGTAGGTAACCTCGAATTGTTGAACCTAATTGTGAATTGCTAGATAGAGTTGTGAATCGGTAATTGTTCTAAATTTTATTTTAGTAGCAAATAATACTTCAGTTGATTGGGAGTTTGATTAATTTTAGTGTTGTGAGTTTACTTAATCTAGTCTAAATGGTCGGCGTCTGATCATTGGCTAGGAATGGTGTTTGTGTAACCTAAAAGCAACCGGTAATTGAACTCTATGTTCGTAACAAGATTAGATTAACCGGTTAGAAATTAGTTACTGAGCTTCTCGTGCGAATTTATGTTTGACAAATGGTGTATCGATGCGTATCGATACGCAAGCCATTCTATAATAAAATGATAAAATTATTTTCGACAAGTCTATGAAACACGATCCGGTCAAAGATTTAAACTCATTGCTAGTTTATAGTTATTTGTTTTTCGCTTTAATTTCATGTTTAGTTTAGTATATAAATCCAACCCTTTTTTTTAAATAAAGCGTAGAAGTTGACACCGTTCACATCCGATCCATGTGGAATTGACCTTACTTGCCACTATTGCAATTTAGGTTGTAATTTGAGGTAATAGGACTTTATTATTTGCCGGGCTCGACAACCGTCAATTTTTTGGCGCCGTTGTCGGGGATTGGCAACGTTGATTGTTGTTAGTTTTATGCTTTGTTTTTGTTTACTTTTCTTGTCTTTTATTTTGTTTCATTTGTATTCTTATCATGTACCTAACACCAATTACTTTGGAGTGTTTTTATATCTTTCATGGCGTATTATTCTTATAATCTTGGGTCACGATACACCACCACGGGATGCGATCCAATCGAGGTGCGTCTCTCTTCACTTGAGTCAAAAATTTCCAACTTAACCGATATTGTGAAACAATTGGCTTGTAGAAAGGCACCGTCGGTGGGAATGTTTGGGACATATGCTCAACATGACCATCTAATGGACACATGTCCAACTTCCGTTACAACACCGACCCGATTTATACTTACGGAGGATTGCCATGCCCAAGCCAAGATCATTTTGACTTGTACTCAAGCACCCACTATCCGAGATGGAAAGACCATCCATAGCCGAACGATTATGAGTACGCGTACGAATGGCAAGAGAAATCATTTTGTGGCTATGAAAAAAACCCACCGACAACAAATCACGCTTCTGAGAACTCTCTCTTCAAGAGATGGTTCAACTAATTACCCTTAACACGCAATTGTATTCATTTCAGCAGGAGACAAGGGCTCAAATTCGGAGTCTAGAGAATCAGATTAGTGAGTACATATCTTTTCAAAGCCGGTGGGAAGCTCAAGAT
>JAWVWS010001151.1:17500-32000 GCA_033807775.1 Saussurea involucrata
ATAGATAGATAGATAGATAGATAGATAGATAGATAGATAGATAGATAGATAGATAGATAGATAGATAGATAGATAGATAGATAGATAGATAGATAGATAGATAGATAGATAGATAGATAGATAGATAGATAGATAGATAGATAGATAGATAGATAGATAGATAGATAGATAGATAGATAGATAGATAGATAGATAGATAGATAGATAGATAGATAGATAGATAGATAGATAGATAGATAGATAGATAGATAGATAGATAGATAGATAGATAGATAGATAGATAGATAGATAGATAGATAGATAGATAGATAGATAGATAGATAGATAGATAGATAGATAGATAGATAGATAGATAGATAGATAGATAGATAGATAGATAGATAGATAGATAGATAGATAGATAGATAGATAGATAGATAGATAGATAGATAGATAGATAGATAGATAGATAGATAGATAGATAGATAGATAGATAGATAGATAGATAGATAGATAGATAGATAGATAGATAGATAGATAGATAGATAGATAGATAGATAGATAGATAGATAGATAGATAGATAGATAGATAGATAGATAGATAGATAGATAGATAGATAGATAGATAGATAGATAGATAGATAGATAGATAGATAGATAGATAGATAGATAGATAGATAGATAGATAGATAGATAGATAGATAGATAGATAGATAGATAGATAGATAGATAGATAGATAGATAGATAGATAGATAGATAGATAGATAGATAGATAGATAGATAGATAGATAGATAGATAGATAGATAGATAGATAGATAGATAGATAGATAGATAGATAGATAGATAGATAGATAGATAGATAGATAGATAGATAGATAGATAGATAGATAGATAGATAGATAGATAGATAGATAGATAGATAGATAGATAGATAGATAGATAGATAGATAGATAGATAGATAGATAGATAGATAGATAGATAGATAGATAGATAGATAGATAGATAGATAGATAGATAGATAGATAGATAGATAGATAGATAGATAGATAGATAGATAGATAGATAGATAGATAGATAGATAGATAGATAGATAGATAGATAGATAGATAGATAGATAGATAGATAGATAGATAGATAGATAGATAGATAGATAGATAGATAGATAGATAGATAGATAGATAGATAGATAGATAGATAGATAGATAGATAGATAGATAGATAGATAGATAGATAGATAGATAGATAGATAGATAGATAGATAGATAGATAGATAGATAGATAGATAGATAGATAGATAGATAGATAGATAGATAGATAGATAGATAGATAGATAGATAGATAGATAGATAGATAGATAGATAGATAGATAGATAGATAGATAGATAGATAGATAGATAGATAGATAGATAGATAGATAGATAGATAGATAGATAGATAGATAGATAGATAGATAGATAGATAGATAGATAGATAGATAGATAGATAGATAGATAGATAGATAGATAGATAGATAGATAGATAGATAGATAGATAGATAGATAGATAGATAGATAGATAGATAGATAGATAGATAGATAGATAGATAGATAGATAGATAGATAGATAGATAGATAGATAGATAGATAGATAGATAGATAGATAGATAGATAGATAGATAGATAGATAGATAGATAGATAGATAGATAGATAGATAGATAGATAGATAGATAGATAGATAGATAGATAGATAGATAGATAGATAGATAGATAGATAGATAGATAGATAGATAGATAGATAGATAGATAGATAGATAGATAGATAGATAGATAGATAGATAGATAGATAGATAGATAGATAGATAGATAGATAGATAGATAGATAGATAGATAGATAGATAGATAGATAGATAGATAGATAGATAGATAGATAGATAGATAGATAGATAGATAGATAGATAGATAGATAGATAGATAGATAGATAGATAGATAGATAGATAGATAGATAGATAGATAGATAGATAGATAGATAGATAGATAGATAGATAGATAGATAGATAGATAGATAGATAGATAGATAGATAGATAGATAGATAGATAGATAGATAGATAGATAGATAGATAGATAGATAGATAGATAGATAGATAGATAGATAGATAGATAGATAGATAGATAGATAGATAGATAGATAGATAGATAGATAGATAGATAGATAGATAGATAGATAGATAGATAGATAGATAGATAGATAGATAGATAGATAGATAGATAGATAGATAGATAGATAGATAGATAGATAGATAGATAGATAGATAGATAGATAGATAGATAGATAGATAGATAGATAGATAGATAGATAGATAGATAGATAGATAGATAGATAGATAGATAGATAGATAGATAGATAGATAGATAGATAGATAGATAGATAGATAGATAGATAGATAGATAGATAGATAGATAGATAGATAGATAGATAGATAGATAGATAGATAGATAGATAGATAGATAGATAGATAGATAGATAGATAGATAGATAGATAGATAGATAGATAGATAGATAGATAGATAGATAGATAGATAGATAGATAGATAGATAGATAGATAGATAGATAGATAGATAGATAGATAGATAGATAGATAGATAGATAGATAGATAGATAGATAGATAGATAGATAGATAGATAGATAGATAGATAGATAGATAGATAGATAGATAGATAGATAGATAGATAGATAGATAGATAGATAGATAGATAGATAGATAGATAGATAGATAGATAGATAGATAGATAGATAGATAGATAGATAGATAGATAGATAGATAGATAGATAGATAGATAGATAGATAGATAGATAGATAGATAGATAGATAGATAGATAGATAGATAGATAGATAGATAGATAGATAGATAGATAGATAGATAGATAGATAGATAGATAGATAGATAGATAGATAGATAGATAGATAGATAGATAGATAGATAGATAGATAGATAGATAGATAGATAGATAGATAGATAGATAGATAGATAGATAGATAGATAGATAGATAGATAGATAGATAGATAGATAGATAGATAGATAGATAGATAGATAGATAGATAGATAGATAGATAGATAGATAGATAGATAGATAGATAGATAGATAGATAGATAGATAGATAGA
The DNA here is from genome assembly GCA_033807775.1 of Saussurea involucrata. NCBI lineage: Eukaryota > Viridiplantae > Streptophyta > Magnoliopsida > Asterales > Asteraceae > Saussurea > Saussurea involucrata. The sequence goes on from JAWVWS010001151.1 coordinate 20,630, forward strand.
TAGATAGATAGATAGATAGATAGATAGATAGATAGATAGATAGATAGATAGATAGATAGATAGATAGATAGATAGATAGATAGATAGATAGATAGATAGATAGATAGATAGATAGATAGATAGATAGATAGATAGATAGATAGATAGATAGATAGATAGATAGATAGATAGATAGATAGATAGATAGATAGATAGATAGATAGATAGATAGATAGATAGATAGATAGATAGATAGATAGATAGATAGATAGATAGATAGATAGATAGATAGATAGATAGATAGATAGATAGATAGATAGATAGATAGATAGATAGATAGATAGATAGATAGATAGATAGATAGATAGATAGATAGATAGATAGATAGATAGATAGATAGATAGATAGATAGATAGATAGATAGATAGATAGATAGATAGATAGATAGATAGATAGATAGATAGATAGATAGATAGATAGATAGATAGATAGATAGATAGATAGATAGATAGATAGATAGATAGATAGATAGATAGATAGATAGATAGATAGATAGATAGATAGATAGATAGATAGATAGATAGATAGATAGATAGATAGATAGATAGATAGATAGATAGATAGATAGATAGATAGATAGATAGATAGATAGATAGATAGATAGATAGATAGATAGATAGATAGATAGATAGATAGATAGATAGATAGATAGATAGATAGATAGATAGATAGATAGATAGATAGATAGATAGATAGATAGATAGATAGATAGATAGATAGATAGATAGATAGATAGATAGATAGATAGATAGATAGATAGATAGATAGATAGATAGATAGATAGATAGATAGATAGATAGATAGATAGATAGATAGATAGATAGATAGATAGATAGATAGATAGATAGATAGATAGATAGATAGATAGATAGATAGATAGATAGATAGATAGATAGATAGATAGATAGATAGATAGATAGATAGATAGATAGATAGATAGATAGATAGATAGATAGATAGATAGATAGATAGATAGATAGATAGATAGATAGATAGATAGATAGATAGATAGATAGATAGATAGATAGATAGATAGATAGATAGATAGATAGATAGATAGATAGATAGATAGATAGATAGATAGATAGATAGATAGATAGATAGATAGATAGATAGATAGATAGATAGATAGATAGATAGATAGATAGATAGATAGATAGATAGATAGATAGATAGATAGATAGATAGATAGATAGATAGATAGATAGATAGATAGATAGATAGATAGATAGATAGATAGATAGATAGATAGATAGATAGATAGATAGATAGATAGATAGATAGATAGATAGATAGATAGATAGATAGATAGATAGATAGATAGATAGATAGATAGATAGATAGATAGATAGATAGATAGATAGATAGATAGATAGATAGATAGATAGATAGATAGATAGATAGATAGATAGATAGATAGATAGATAGATAGATAGATAGATAGATAGATAGATAGATAGATAGATAGATAGATAGATAGATAGATAGATAGATAGATAGATAGATAGATAGATAGATAGATAGATAGATAGATAGATAGATAGATAGATAGATAGATAGATAGATAGATAGATAGATAGATAGATAGATAGATAGATAGATAGATAGATAGATAGATAGATAGATAGATAGATAGATAGATAGATAGATAGATAGATAGATAGATAGATAGATAGATAGATAGATAGATAGATAGATAGATAGATAGATAGATAGATAGATAGATAGATAGATAGATAGATAGATAGATAGATAGATAGATAGATAGATAGATAGATAGATAGATAGATAGATAGATAGATAGATAGATAGATAGATAGATAGATAGATAGATAGATAGATAGATAGATAGATAGATAGATAGATAGATAGATAGATAGATAGATAGATAGATAGATAGATAGATAGATAGATAGATAGATAGATAGATAGATAGATAGATAGATAGATAGATAGATAGATAGATAGATAGATAGATAGATAGATAGATAGATAGATAGATAGATAGATAGATAGATAGATAGATAGATAGATAGATAGATAGATAGATAGATAGATAGATAGATAGATAGATAGATAGATAGATAGATAGATAGATAGATAGATAGATAGATAGATAGATAGATAGATAGATAGATAGATAGATAGATAGATAGATAGATAGATAGATAGATAGATAGATAGATAGATAGATAGATAGATAGATAGATAGATAGATAGATAGATAGATAGATAGATAGATAGATAGATAGATAGATAGATAGATAGATAGATAGATAGATAGATAGATAGATAGATAGATAGATAGATAGATAGATAGATAGATAGATAGATAGATAGATAGATAGATAGATAGATAGATAGATAGATAGATAGATAGATAGATAGATAGATAGATAGATAGATAGATAGATAGATAGATAGATAGATAGATAGATAGATAGATAGATAGATAGATAGATAGATAGATAGATAGATAGATAGATAGATAGATAGATAGATAGATAGATAGATAGATAGATAGATAGATAGATAGATAGATAGATAGATAGATAGATAGATAGATAGATAGATAGATAGATAGATAGATAGATAGATAGATAGATAGATAGATAGATAGATAGATAGATAGATAGATAGATAGATAGATAGATAGATAGATAGATAGATAGATAGATAGATAGATAGATAGATAGATAGATAGATAGATAGATAGATAGATAGATAGATAGATAGATAGATAGATAGATAGATAGATAGATAGATAGATAGATAGATAGATAGATAGATAGATAGATAGATAGATAGATAGATAGATAGATAGATAGATAGATAGATAGATAGATAGATAGATAGATAGATAGATAGATAGATAGATAGATAGATAGATAGATAGATAGATAGATAGATAGATAGATAGATAGATAGATAGATAGATAGATAGATAGATAGATAGATAGATAGATAGATAGATAGATAGATAGATAGATAGATAGATAGATAGATAGATAGATAGATAGATAGATAGATAGATAGATAGATAGATAGATAGATAGATAGATAGATAGATAGATAGATAGATAGATAGATAGATAGATAGATAGATAGATAGATAGATAGATAGATAGATAGATAGATAGATAGATAGATAGATAGATAGATAGATAGATAGATAGATAGATAGATAGATAGATAGATAGATAGATAGATAGATAGATAGATAGATAGATAGATAGATAGATAGATAGATAGATAGATAGATAGATAGATAGATAGATAGATAGATAGATAGATAGATAGATAGATAGATAGATAGATAGATAGATAGATAGATAGATAGATAGATAGATAGATAGATAGATAGATAGATAGATAGATAGATAGATAGATAGATAGATAGATAGATAGATAGATAGATAGATAGATAGATAGATAGATAGATAGATAGATAGATAGATAGATAGATAGATAGATAGATAGATAGATAGATAGATAGATAGATAGATAGATAGATAGATAGATAGATAGATAGATAGATAGATAGATAGATAGATAGATAGATAGATAGATAGATAGATAGATAGATAGATAGATAGATAGATAGATAGATAGATAGATAGATAGATAGATAGATAGATAGATAGATAGATAGATAGATAGATAGATAGATAGATAGATAGATAGATAGATAGATAGATAGATAGATAGATAGATAGATAGATAGATAGATAGATAGATAGATAGATAGATAGATAGATAGATAGATAGATAGATAGATAGATAGATAGATAGATAGATAGATAGATAGATAGATAGATAGATAGATAGATAGATAGATAGATAGATAGATAGATAGATAGATAGATAGATAGATAGATAGATAGATAGATAGATAGATAGATAGATAGATAGATAGATAGATAGATAGATAGATAGATAGATAGATAGATAGATAGATAGATAGATAGATAGATAGATAGATAGATAGATAGATAGATAGATAGATAGATAGATAGATAGATAGATAGATAGATAGATAGATAGATAGATAGATAGATAGATAGATAGATAGATAGATAGATAGATAGATAGATAGATAGATAGATAGATAGATAGATAGATAGATAGATAGATAGATAGATAGATAGATAGATAGATAGATAGATAGATAGATAGATAGATAGATAGATAGATAGATAGATAGATAGATAGATAGATAGATAGATAGATAGATAGATAGATAGATAGATAGATAGATAGATAGATAGATAGATAGATAGATAGATAGATAGATAGATAGATAGATAGATAGATAGATAGATAGATAGATAGATAGATAGATAGATAGATAGATAGATAGATAGATAGATAGATAGATAGATAGATAGATAGATAGATAGATAGATAGATAGATAGATAGATAGATAGATAGATAGATAGATAGATAGATAGATAGATAGATAGATAGATAGATAGATAGATAGATAGATAGATAGATAGATAGATAGATAGATAGATAGATAGATAGATAGATAGATAGATAGATAGATAGATAGATAGATAGATAGATAGATAGATAGATAGATAGATAGATAGATAGATAGATAGATAGATAGATAGATAGATAGATAGATAGATAGATAGATAGATAGATAGATAGATAGATAGATAGATAGATAGATAGATAGATAGATAGATAGATAGATAGATAGATAGATAGATAGATAGATAGATAGATAGATAGATAGATAGATAGATAGATAGATAGATAGATAGATAGATAGATAGATAGATAGATAGATAGATAGATAGATAGATAGATAGATAGATAGATAGATAGATAGATAGATAGATAGATAGATAGATAGATAGATAGATAGATAGATAGATAGATAGATAGATAGATAGATAGATAGATAGATAGATAGATAGATAGATAGATAGATAGATAGATAGATAGATAGATAGATAGATAGATAGATAGATAGATAGATAGATAGATAGATAGATAGATAGATAGATAGATAGATAGATAGATAGATAGATAGATAGATAGATAGATAGATAGATAGATAGATAGATAGATAGATAGATAGATAGATAGATAGATAGATAGATAGATAGATAGATAGATAGATAGATAGATAGATAGATAGATAGATAGATAGATAGATAGATAGATAGATAGATAGATAGATAGATAGATAGATAGATAGATAGATAGATAGATAGATAGATAGATAGATAGATAGATAGATAGATAGATAGATAGATAGATAGATAGATAGATAGATAGATAGATAGATAGATAGATAGATAGATAGATAGATAGATAGATAGATAGATAGATAGATAGATAGATAGATAGATAGATAGATAGATAGATAGATAGATAGATAGATAGATAGATAGATAGATAGATAGATAGATAGATAGATAGATAGATAGATAGATAGATAGATAGATAGATAGATAGATAGATAGATAGATAGATAGATAGATAGATAGATAGATAGATAGATAGATAGATAGATAGATAGATAGATAGATAGATAGATAGATAGATAGATAGATAGATAGATAGATAGATAGATAGATAGATAGATAGATAGATAGATAGATAGATAGATAGATAGATAGATAGATAGATAGATAGATAGATAGATAGATAGATAGATAGATAGATAGATAGATAGATAGATAGATAGATAGATAGATAGATAGATAGATAGATAGATAGATAGATAGATAGATAGATAGATAGATAGATAGATAGATAGATAGATAGATAGATAGATAGATAGATAGATAGATAGATAGATAGATAGATAGATAGATAGATAGATAGATAGATAGATAGATAGATAGATAGATAGATAGATAGATAGATAGATAGATAGATAGATAGATAGATAGATAGATAGATAGATAGATAGATAGATAGATAGATAGATAGATAGATAGATAGATAGATAGATAGATAGATAGATAGATAGATAGATAGATAGATAGATAGATAGATAGATAGATAGATAGATAGATAGATAGATAGATAGATAGATAGATAGATAGATAGATAGATAGATAGATAGATAGATAGATAGATAGATAGATAGATAGATAGATAGATAGATAGATAGATAGATAGATAGATAGATAGATAGATAGATAGATAGATAGATAGATAGATAGATAGATAGATAGATAGATAGATAGATAGATAGATAGATAGATAGATAGATAGATAGATAGATAGATAGATAGATAGATAGATAGATAGATAGATAGATAGATAGATAGATAGATAGATAGATAGATAGATAGATAGATAGATAGATAGATAGATAGATAGATAGATAGATAGATAGATAGATAGATAGATAGATAGATAGATAGATAGATAGATAGATAGATAGATAGATAGATAGATAGATAGATAGATAGATAGATAGATAGATAGATAGATAGATAGATAGATAGATAGATAGATAGATAGATAGATAGATAGATAGATAGATAGATAGATAGATAGATAGATAGATAGATAGATAGATAGATAGATAGATAGATAGATAGATAGATAGATAGATAGATAGATAGATAGATAGATAGATAGATAGATAGATAGATAGATAGATAGATAGATAGATAGATAGATAGATAGATAGATAGATAGATAGATAGATAGATAGATAGATAGATAGATAGATAGATAGATAGATAGATAGATAGATAGATAGATAGATAGATAGATAGATAGATAGATAGATAGATAGATAGATAGATAGATAGATAGATAGATAGATAGATAGATAGATAGATAGATAGATAGATAGATAGATAGATAGATAGATAGATAGATAGATAGATAGATAGATAGATAGATAGATAGATAGATAGATAGATAGATAGATAGATAGATAGATAGATAGATAGATAGATAGATAGATAGATAGATAGATAGATAGATAGATAGATAGATAGATAGATAGATAGATAGATAGATAGATAGATAGATAGATAGATAGATAGATAGATAGATAGATAGATAGATAGATAGATAGATAGATAGATAGATAGATAGATAGATAGATAGATAGATAGATAGATAGATAGATAGATAGATAGATAGATAGATAGATAGATAGATAGATAGATAGATAGATAGATAGATAGATAGATAGATAGATAGATAGATAGATAGATAGATAGATAGATAGATAGATAGATAGATAGATAGATAGATAGATAGATAGATAGATAGATAGATAGATAGATAGATAGATAGATAGATAGATAGATAGATAGATAGATAGATAGATAGATAGATAGATAGATAGATAGATAGATAGATAGATAGATAGATAGATAGATAGATAGATAGATAGATAGATAGATAGATAGATAGATAGATAGATAGATAGATAGATAGATAGATAGATAGATAGATAGATAGATAGATAGATAGATAGATAGATAGATAGATAGATAGATAGATAGATAGATAGATAGATAGATAGATAGATAGATAGATAGATAGATAGATAGATAGATAGATAGATAGATAGATAGATAGATAGATAGATAGATAGATAGATAGATAGATAGATAGATAGATAGATAGATAGATAGATAGATAGATAGATAGATAGATAGATAGATAGATAGATAGATAGATAGATAGATAGATAGATAGATAGATAGATAGATAGATAGATAGATAGATAGATAGATAGATAGATAGATAGATAGATAGATAGATAGATAGATAGATAGATAGATAGATAGATAGATAGATAGATAGATAGATAGATAGATAGATAGATAGATAGATAGATAGATAGATAGATAGATAGATAGATAGATAGATAGATAGATAGATAGATAGATAGATAGATAGATAGATAGATAGATAGATAGATAGATAGATAGATAGATAGATAGATAGATAGATAGATAGATAGATAGATAGATAGATAGATAGATAGATAGATAGATAGATAGATAGATAGATAGATAGATAGATAGATAGATAGATAGATAGATAGATAGATAGATAGATAGATAGATAGATAGATAGATAGATAGATAGATAGATAGATAGATAGATAGATAGATAGATAGATAGATAGATAGATAGATAGATAGATAGATAGATAGATAGATAGATAGATAGATAGATAGATAGATAGATAGATAGATAGATAGATAGATAGATAGATAGATAGATAGATAGATAGATAGATAGATAGATAGATAGATAGATAGATAGATAGATAGATAGATAGATAGATAGATAGATAGATAGATAGATAGATAGATAGATAGATAGATAGATAGATAGATAGATAGATAGATAGATAGATAGATAGATAGATAGATAGATAGATAGATAGATAGATAGATAGATAGATAGATAGATAGATAGATAGATAGATAGATAGATAGATAGATAGATAGATAGATAGATAGATAGATAGATAGATAGATAGATAGATAGATAGATAGATAGATAGATAGATAGATAGATAGATAGATAGATAGATAGATAGATAGATAGATAGATAGATAGATAGATAGATAGATAGATAGATAGATAGATAGATAGATAGATAGATAGATAGATAGATAGATAGATAGATAGATAGATAGATAGATAGATAGATAGATAGATAGATAGATAGATAGATAGATAGATAGATAGATAGATAGATAGATAGATAGATAGATAGATAGATAGATAGATAGATAGATAGATAGATAGATAGATAGATAGATAGATAGATAGATAGATAGATAGATAGATAGATAGATAGATAGATAGATAGATAGATAGATAGATAGATAGATAGATAGATAGATAGATAGATAGATAGATAGATAGATAGATAGATAGATAGATAGATAGATAGATAGATAGATAGATAGATAGATAGATAGATAGATAGATAGATAGATAGATAGATAGATAGATAGATAGATAGATAGATAGATAGATAGATAGATAGATAGATAGATAGATAGATAGATAGATAGATAGATAGATAGATAGATAGATAGATAGATAGATAGATAGATAGATAGATAGATAGATAGATAGATAGATAGATAGATAGATAGATAGATAGATAGATAGATAGATAGATAGATAGATAGATAGATAGATAGATAGATAGATAGATAGATAGATAGATAGATAGATAGATAGATAGATAGATAGATAGATAGATAGATAGATAGATAGATAGATAGATAGATAGATAGATAGATAGATAGATAGATAGATAGATAGATAGATAGATAGATAGATAGATAGATAGATAGATAGATAGATAGATAGATAGATAGATAGATAGATAGATAGATAGATAGATAGATAGATAGATAGATAGATAGATAGATAGATAGATAGATAGATAGATAGATAGATAGATAGATAGATAGATAGATAGATAGATAGATAGATAGATAGATAGATAGATAGATAGATAGATAGATAGATAGATAGATAGATAGATAGATAGATAGATAGATAGATAGATAGATAGATAGATAGATAGATAGATAGATAGATAGATAGATAGATAGATAGATAGATAGATAGATAGATAGATAGATAGATAGATAGATAGATAGATAGATAGATAGATAGATAGATAGATAGATAGATAGATAGATAGATAGATAGATAGATAGATAGATAGATAGATAGATAGATAGATAGATAGATAGATAGATAGATAGATAGATAGATAGATAGATAGATAGATAGATAGATAGATAGATAGATAGATAGATAGATAGATAGATAGATAGATAGATAGATAGATAGATAGATAGATAGATAGATAGATAGATAGATAGATAGATAGATAGATAGATAGATAGATAGATAGATAGATAGATAGATAGATAGATAGATAGATAGATAGATAGATAGATAGATAGATAGATAGATAGATAGATAGATAGATAGATAGATAGATAGATAGATAGATAGATAGATAGATAGATAGATAGATAGATAGATAGATAGATAGATAGATAGATAGATAGATAGATAGATAGATAGATAGATAGATAGATAGATAGATAGATAGATAGATAGATAGATAGATAGATAGATAGATAGATAGATAGATAGATAGATAGATAGATAGATAGATAGATAGATAGATAGATAGATAGATAGATAGATAGATAGATAGATAGATAGATAGATAGATAGATAGATAGATAGATAGATAGATAGATAGATAGATAGATAGATAGATAGATAGATAGATAGATAGATAGATAGATAGATAGATAGATAGATAGATAGATAGATAGATAGATAGATAGATAGATAGATAGATAGATAGATAGATAGATAGATAGATAGATAGATAGATAGATAGATAGATAGATAGGGGAGATAGATAGGGGAGGTATCCGTTGCAAACCAGACAGTTTGTGCAAACTATACAAACCACTATATTAGGAAACAATAGATGTATTTATGGATAATCATTATGATTCATTAATTAAGACTGAGATATATATGGAAGATGATAAGATTTATTCATTATGATCATGACTTTAGATTAGAAAACATAATAAAATCAGATATTTATTAGACTTGATCAACGGCTAAGATTGGTTTGTATAGTTTGCACAAACTGACTGGTTTGCAACGGATACCTCCCCTATATATATATGGGCAAGTTCATTTGGTAAACTTAAATATTAGTTTTCTGAGTAATCAAGATGAATATTATTCATGAATATTTTATCACCTTATTCATCATGAATATTCACAAAAAGAATGGTTCATGTGTTCCTAAAATAGTTAAGGTTCTAAATGAACCTCCCGCTCGAGATATATTATATACATGTATATACTACTAATGATGCAGGGAGAATTCGAGAGTTAATAAGGGTTTTCACAAATAATTGGAAAAAAGGAAAACGAGCTCGAAGAGAAAGACGAGCTCGCAAGAGACTCGGAACTTGGCATCGAAGAAGGGATAAAAGAAAAGCACTAAATATAAAGAGAGTTGCGAAAAAGATTGAGGGACAAACTAAGAATTGCAAACAGCGGCCGATTGCAAGTGAGTTGCATGCTTGCTAACTCACATTAAACTCACTCCCGCCTTTCTTCTCTTCCAATTCCTTCCTTGCCTCACGTGACCTTTTTCTTTCCCTTTTACATTTGGTTTGGTTTACCATTATCTTAGATTATTATTATTATTATTATTTTCCTAGTCAAATTAGGATTAGATATTTTTCTTAATTATCTTTTATAATTAGGATTAAGTTTAAATTATCTTTAGTTTTAAATTAGATTCTA